>RDPX01000498.1:167231-213636 GCA_003991215.1 Morbakka virulenta | reverse complement strand
GATATTCCAGTCTTTTATATACATTGTTTTTGTTATTGTTAGTGTTAGGGTTTGTATAATTTGTAACTGTCTCATATACTGTTTGTCAATTTCCTTTGTTCAATGTAGATATTTTTGTTGAAATGTATTACCTCAAACTTCAATCACCCAAGGTCGCTGGTAGCGACTCGGTGCTTGATTTTAATTAGCAAATCCAAAGAAAACTGTATAATATTAATAATAATAATAATAATAAAATAAAAATAATTGTCCTGGGTATGACGATAAACTGCATCCGGTTGTGGAGTTTCGACGGGAGTGAATGAGGTTAACCTTTGGTACAACTACTTCCAGATCACCCTTGGGCAAGGTATAGCACTTGTTAGCCTACTCCAAAACCTTGAAATACCGGGTTGACGGCCGGCGAAGTTAAGACTGTTTATCCGCTTGACCTCAAGATTCCAGGTGACATCTGGCGCGGAATAGTCAGCCACCTTGGCATCAAGGCTAAATTGCTACCCCCTTTTTTATGGAAACCAGAAGAAAGAAATCATGTCGCATCGGCCGTCGCGCGGATAACCACGTGCCGCGTTCCTTAGTAGGAAACCAGGCTGGGTTGTTTGAAAAATCTGCCACTGGAATGAATCCCTCTCAAAATGAACTACAAGGTAATCTGTACCAGGATCATCCTAACCCTGAACCTGTAGTGCTTCCAATACCATCAACTAAAAAGGCAAAGACATAAATTTAGACCACTTACAAGCTACTAACCTCAATCATTACTCATACGGATGCAAGGACCAACCAACTATTGATCAACCGAATGATACTCGAAAATTGTAGAAAAGGAAAAAGAAATCTTAATACTGCTTGGATCGACTACCACAAAGCCTTTGATATTGTTCCACACGACTGGATCTTAATAAGCCTTGACATTTATAAAATTTCTCCCTGTATCTCTTAACTTTCTCAGACACAGTATGGGGAAATAGAAAGCACGTCTTCTTCTTCCACACGACAATGGAGTAGCAGAGTCTAATTTTATTCGTATCAAGCGTGGTATTTTTCAAGGAGACTCTCCATCTCTACTTCTTTTTTGTTTGTCACCGATTCCTCTTTCAGACGACCTTAACAATACCGGCTCAGAATATAAGATCTTTGATAAAGTGAGAAGCCATCTGTTTTACATGGACGACTTGAAGCTGTACGCGAAAAATGACAAAGAGTTTTAAGGGCTATTAACCACGGTTCAGTAATGATATATGCATGGACGTCAGCCTTGATAAATGTGCAAAAGCTACATTTGTTAAAGGTAGGCTTAGAGAGACCACATCCATTAATGTCAATACAGATACTGTTATTAAGGAACTGGATCAAGAAGACACCTATAAGTATCTAGGTGTTGAGAAAGGTGATGGTATTAGCCACGCAACTATGAAAAAGAACATCTGCAATGAGTATTATCGTTGCAAAAGGCTAGGGTTGAAGACAGAATAAAACTTGAAAAACCGCATTGAAGCGACAAACACTCTCGCGATCCCTGTTGTTCAATATATTTTCAGTATAACCAATGGGAATCTCCCAGATGACCAAAGAAAGAACCAGAAAATTACTAACATCCAGTCGAATGCTCCCCTGAAGCTCAAGTTGATTGCCTCTACTTGCCCAGAAGCAATGGGGGGGTCGGGGGCTCATACAACTAAGACTGTCGTTTAAAACAATTTTGATTGGAATGAAAGAGTATCTTGAATGTACAAATGACTAATTTTGTCGCTGGTCCATCGACAAGAAATTACTAAGAAATTGCATTCTATTAACAAGAAATCTGTTTGCGCGAGAGCTAAATGTAGATCCTGTGGTCGAACACCAAAGTGGCAAAAAAAGCAAAAGCTGCCAAGAAAAATGGACAGAACCAACTTTCCCAAGATGGAGCCAGAAAGCTCTGCATGGGCAGTACGTTCTCCGAAGCCAAAACACTGATGTAGATCAAGTTGCTACCCATCAGTGGCTGAGGAGTTCGTGACTAAAGGCAGAGGCGGAAGGCTTCATCGTTGCAACACAAGATCAATCTCCTTACGCGGAACTATCAAGCCAGCATCTTGGAGTGGAGCCCACCCTAAGTGCAGATTTTGCGATCAGTATGTTGAAACCATCGACCACTTAGCCTCGAGATGTCCGGTATTGACACCGAATGAATATGTATAACATGTTAGGGTTAGACCAAAACGCGGAAGACTTTTTACTAGTATTTCGTGCTTACAGCCCGTCGGTTCGTTAAAATTTGCAGTTATGACATACCATTTTTCTTTATTCGATCTACACCAATTTATTCTTTCATGTTATGACCATGTCCGTTTAGCCACTACGCCACCCCATGGGACTTCCCGTTGTTTAAACTCGGCATATCGATAGTTTTCCCAACTTCTATTTCTTTATTTCGTTCCTGTTCGGTTTCTTGTACTTAGAAATTCCTTGTGGAAAACAAATTTTCAAGATGAATAAATAAAAGCTCGCGTTTTATTACTTAACCTACTTTAAATTAAACGCCTACAAATAATGCGTATTTCTGATGAACACCCTCAATTAAAAAAAATCCCCCTCATATAATAATTGCGCCCAAAACAAACTCGCTCATTAACACCCCGTTTCCCTCCTCGCAGTTTATCGTGCTTCTTTCAATCTAATGTAAGAACATTGAATAGAGCAAGTGCAAGAAAAACATCCGACACATTTTCCCCATTTGTGGAATACTACGCACCAAAAACGATAATTAAGTGCGGGTAGTAAGGGGGCGGGGCTTAGTATAGTTGTTGTACCAAATTTGAGGGAGTTTATGTCGTCATATATTCTCAGAACATTCTGAATACCCAAGCATTGATTATTATATACGAATCGTCTGCTCTTCTTGACAACTAAGCCTAATTCATCTTGCTTTGAATTTTACCAACCTCCAGGTAGTAACTGAAACCCTGAGAAACCTACGATTATCATAACTATTTATAATTACGAGAATTGTATAAATTTTCCCTGGTAAAGCACAACGAAGAAGTAATATTAAGTAAAGTGAGGGGGAAAGGAGGGGAGGGGGGCAGATAAAGGTATTGGTAACACTATTATTTTTATCTGTCGACGAAACAGGAATATGGTATTGCAACATACTGTATTTAAACCTAGTATATGTATCTCGAATTGTGGTCTTGCTATTACCAAGAACTTTCAAGATCTGCAGACCATTATTCAGGAGGATGGCTTTCTATTTATCTAAAATGTTCAACTTTAGAACAAACTTTACTTAATCAATTTGTACGTAAGCTTTGGTGTGTAATGCCATTTGAGTAAATTATATTGTTAATAACACCCATTCTTTTTTTTCCGTTTTGGTTTGGATTGTCTATCATCACAAAGTTATTGCCACTGGACATTGGAGTAGCACCAGGGGTTTTGGTTATCAGGCATGCCCAAGCAGCTATTGCATTAATATACTATATCTACAACCACATCACCACCACAAAAAACAAATGAACCCCCCCCCCACCACACACACACACAACAACCAACAAAAAACTAAACTAAACCACAACACACATACAAAATGTGAGAAAAGCAAACAAACAAACTTTAGGCAAACAGATAGCTTCATTAGATGCATTTTTATTGTACAAATTATTCTCTTGATTTCAGCTTTTCTCTTGCAAGCTTCTTCTTAGACACCTTCTTTACCTCTACTTCTTCCTCTGCTCTTGGTACAACTTGTTCCCTTTCTGTGAGAATCATTTCAATATGGCAGGGGCTGCTCATGTATGCTGCAATACAAATGCAAAAGAATATACATCATATAACATTAAATTCAGGACCAAATGAATATCACATAATTTGTTGGAGCATGAATATCTGGGTCATGTATTTGTATTAAGTCAAGAAATCTAATTTTTGGTCTTAAAATTAAAAGGCATACCTAAGCAAACAGATATTGAAGCTTTCATTTTTCTACTTTCTTTAACACTTTAGTTGCACTCTTTTCCAACCCAACTTCCATCCCTACCTTGCCTTGACCCATTTTCTTCCTTTTTAACTGTTACCATAGAACCAAACCACCATCCAGAAACACATAATGTAACACTAAATGCACAATATCAAACAGGGCAGTTCCAACAGTGCAAGAAATTTGGATCACCCCACGACCTCCCACTTTCCTTATCATTATGTATTTTACTATCACTGAGTTCTCACAATCAACTTTAAGAGCTACATGTCAGAGCTCTAGAAACCNTCACCCCACGACCTCCCACGTATTTTACTATCACTGAGTTCTCACAATCAACTTTAAGAGCTACATGTCAGAGCTCTAGAAACCTTTATCATTTTCAATGTCATTTTCCACCCTCCATAATCATACATACTCACAGTGTAAACATGGCACTTCCAAGATACCTAATCTCACTGATACAGCAGTACAATAGCATGACTGATCCATAGCTTTTCTGTGAATACCCAAAACAAAATGTGGAGAATCTTGTAAAAATCTTCCTAACATCAAAAAACTTTTTTTAAAACAATTTAAAAGAATAATCTTGGTATTCTAGTAGCTGCAGTGGGGAATTTCTTAGCCGGATGCCCTTCCTGACACCAACCAATGGCTTCATTCCTTTAATGCTGGCAAAGCCAAGTTGTTGTTTGTAAATTTCCTCAAATTAAATAACAATAAAAAAATTGCTTCATACACTAAAACATCACTTGTGCCTTACAGAAATAAAGGTTTTGAAAAGCTTTATATTTTTTGTTCCAGTTTTTTCAACAGTGAACTAAAAACTACCAGTTGATATATTTAGTTTAACTAAAAGGATTATTATTTCACTCATTTCTGATTTATTGAAAAGTACTTACTAATTGTCCCCTGAGATAAACTAGGGTTTAAAAAGCAAAACTACAGCATTTTTATTTATTTTCAATTCAATTGATATGAGATTACAACTATGATAAAGACAAACTGCTGTCTTGCTGGCTCTTTGAACTAGTGAAGAAGGATAACATAGACAGGATAACAATACTAAAAATTTCTTTTAAAGTGAGGTTTCAAAAAATTAAAAACAAGTGAAGATTAAAAATAAAAATAACTATCCATCTTTTCCCTGAAACTGTCAAAACTGTTTATAAATCAAAAGGTACAAAGAAAGGTCAACCAATTTTCACAACACTAAAAAAAGCTTCTCCACCTAAATATTTGAAGCCTGAAGAAGTAATTCTTTGTTATGGATGCCAGTGGAGTCTTGGTTGATCTTGAAGGAGTACAGTTTATGCCAGTAACTTTTTTTTTTTGGGGGGGGGGGGTCCAAACTGAATACTGAAGATGAAATTAGTTACACTCTATTATTTCTTATGCTTATACAACTAAAACACAATAACTTCAACTTACGGTTAATGCGACCATGAGCTCTGTATGTCCTTCTCCTCATATATGGAGCACGGTTGACTTGGATGTGATCAATGACCAATGAATCTACATCAAGACCCTATTACCAAAACAATAAAGAAAGAGCTAATTATCACAACAGAAGGCAAGGCTAATTAATAAAAGCAAAATAGGAGGACAACAGGTTTTAAAAGAAGGTTGAAAAATCTTATCCAGAATACAATAAGTGCTAATGAAATGCTTCAGACTGTTTGTTCAATGGTCAAAGAATGGCTCCTATTAACCAAATTGTGGTGCAAAGTTAATGAAGGGTTGGGGCCATGTTAAAATCATTGCTTAAAAGACTTAAATACTATTGCTGTTTCCCACCCACAATACCTCCTGAATACAAATTAAACCCTGTTGAATTGGGATAAACATGGGTCAACCATAAGATTTACAAACAATTATCACATTTATAGAGGATGGCACAAAGTAATAATAGTTATGCTTATTTCCAGTCTTTGACTAGAAAAAAAATAAAAAGAATTGAAGTGAACTAGATTAAAATAAATAATATCAATAATATCTACAAAATATAAAGAATGTATCACAAACTATAATTTACAGTGATATTTATGTAAAGTTACAATGGGCTGTATAAAAAAAACTAAGGGTGTGAAATTATGAATTGTTAAAAATATATCAGTTTCTTACAAAATCATCCATTTTTCTCCTTTAATACTCATGGTCTTAACTGAGTTTCAAGTGCTGTTTCAAAGCGGTCTTTAAGTGGCATTGTTTATTATCAATAGGGAGAATTTACCAATGGCTATTCCCAGTATAAAATAAACTTAAATAAAGTATAATAAATCTTTCAGCTCTTATAATACCACATGGCAATTGCACTTCACCTAGTGACATAGAAGCAAGTGTTTTGAACCATCCAGATATTGTCCTTCATATAACCTGCAACATTTCCACTAATTGTGTTACACATATGACCAGCTTCAGCTGCTGAACTCCATAATGTACTGGAAGTAATTTAACATCATCAAACTCACTGGCATTGATGTGTGTCCTTGGTTGGGCATCCAGAAAATATCCTGTTAATATTTTCAGGGGTATCAGTCTCTCCTTCATTTTTAAAGACAGACCATTACAGCAAGCTAAACATGCAGAACTGTGGTGACACTGAATTAGTGCAGCTACCAATAGTAACTTTGTTTTCAAATCAAAGTTTATGATGTTTCAATAATTAAACTTTATTTTTTTAAGAACATTTTGCTAAAATGATGTTTGTGATAATAAAACCAGAAAAGGATTGCTTTAGTGACACCTTAACATGTGAAGGATGAGTTTAGTTTTTAATGACATTTTTAGGGAGCACATTTAACATATCTGCCCAATGTAACTGGGCCTTACCTCCAAACAAAATGGATTTCTCTTTTACCTTTACCCTTAAGTTGTTTCAGGAACTGCAACACTTTTCTACAGCCAATTTGCTATAATTTCAAAAATATGCATATTCAATGCTCCACAATAAAATTCTGATCACTACTAAAACATATACACATTATTAAAAACAAGTACATGACTTAGTTTTCCATAATTTTAAAATACAATTTTCATTAAATCTTGTGTATTCACCTCAAACCTATAAAGCAAATTATCTTTTAAAGCTCAATAAACATCCGACACATGCTAATGTGTAAAATGGCCATTAAACCATATGATGATGATGATGAATAAACAATAAACTTCATCTGTACCTTAACTTCTGCATTGCTTTCAGCATTTTTTAACAGCTGAAGGAGAAAAACAGCACTCTTTTTTGGCCAACGACCCTGGGAACAGTTGTGATTCTTAGCCTGAGGAGTAAAAATTGGAAAATAAAATTTTTAAGTTGTGAAACACCTACCACATTTCCTAAAGTTCAACCTGACTTTCAATTGTTTCCCCCTGGAAATGCTGGATTATGCAATACCCTGCATAAAGACTCCCCCTCCCAACCCACATGATTTTTTCACATAGCCTTTTCAAGCACGACTTTCTAAATAAAAAAGCAACTGGAAAACCATACAAATTTTTAAGAGACATAATTTATCTCACTTTTTATATGATACACAAAAATACCAAAATGGAAACAAAACAAATATTTCAAACACCTGAAATATACTGCAAGGAAAAGAGGCAGGGAAAAGTTGGGAATGTAAAATTCTAAAAAACCCTAGACATATTGAGATATAATTAAGTCAATGTCTGGCAAGACCAGTTAGGAACTGTAAATTATGTTTTGTTAATATTTCTTCTGGAGCTTCTTTTGGTAACCTTTCTTGGTGTACCAATGAAAGAAGACATTTTGATCTAGCAATGCCCAGCTATATCTACTGAAATGAGGAAGGGTAGATTATTACTTTTTCATTTATACATTAAGTTTTCTTTGCAAAGTAAATAATAAATATTGGTTAAACATAGAGATAAATATATGTCAAAATAATATTTTATGTTTTGTCAGGTATGTAGCCAGCAGAAATACAAAAATTTGAGCTGGCAACTTCCTTAATTTAAAAAAAAGTTTTGCTGTTAAAAAAGCTATGTGCAAATAATAAGTATTGTAAAGAAAATGCCGATATATATATAATGGAATTCCGGGCCAGTCTGTCCTTTACTAGATCTGGAAGTCCATTTTATTGAACCGTTCCACACATGCCAGCATGTAAAACTGAATATGATGATAATGATATACATATATTTTCTCTTTCCTCATCATGAAGCTATGTGCAATAAAATCAATGAAAAGTGCTTTTTTAGGAAAAAAATAGCAAGCTAACTATACAAATCAGTACTTGTAATCTACAACAATTAAAAATTTAAAGGTGGAGAACCATTGTATACTTTGCTTTATCTGATGTTCTGAGTCCTTATTAACACTGTGTAACATTTTATGGTGAATTGCTCATCAATCCTGCCGGTATTTTAAATGAGTTAAGTAAACATGGAACAAATCTGTCCCAATTATATTTTAATCAGATCTTGTTCAATGTTTCTCTAGCAATGGGTCAAATCCCTTAGCAAAATCCTGTTTATCTGTACAAGTAGGGTAATTGCTCATTTCTGTAGTATTTTATAAAACACATCTCTGTAACTATACTTTGTTTAATTTAGTATACAAAACCAATTTCTACCAACCATATTTTTTATTAAATTTCAAAAGTGCAAAGAAATGATAACAAAAATTCTCAAAATTCAAAATTGTCTTAAAACCACAAAAGAAACATCTTCCTTTAAAAAAGCCAACACTTAAACTAACCTGTGCTTTTCTACCAACACCACCATTGAATCTTCGAAAAGGAACAATCTGTTTCTTGATTGTAACGTCTTTCAGGTATCTGTATGCCTTTCTAATGTGCATCTTATGAATGGCTTTAGCAGCCTCCCTGGTGTTCTTGAAATGAACCCTCAGGTAGGACCCCCTAGCCTTGCAGGATTTTGTTGGATTTTCTGGGTCTGTTGCATATCGAGTCATTTTGACCTGTGGAAGAATGCAGACACAACACTTGAGATCCTGACACGCTTTAAATGTAATTACTGATTACCTTTGCTTATCTAAGGAGAATTGCTAGCCAGTCTCGTGTAAAGCCAATACTGTTTATTAGTTTCATGGCTATCCAAGACACGGAATGAAAACACTTTCGTACAATGCACCAATGACTTATATAGAGAAACTACAATTCACTCCAAATATGAAGAAATATCGTTGTCTTAACACTGTATCAGTTCCTGGTACAACAATTTGTGGGGAAATTGGATTGTGGAAAATGTAGGTATTAACCATGCAACACTCACGTAAATACTACAGTTAGCTGTGTTTCCTGTTCTAGGTATTTTTACAATGTTGCAACAAAAAAATAATTAACGACTTCAAAAGAAACAAATTTATAACGACGCACTGGATATCATGTATTGGACATGTACAAATTCCCTGGGTATTTTCATTATTTCACAATTCGATCACAGAATAACTATTAGGTCTAGGATAACCGCCAAGAACTTTAATATAAAAAACAAGTGGTATCCCTCGTATTGGCAACTCGTTAGTTCTCAATTACAACTACACATAGCCAGTAGCATCCGGACAACTATACTTGGGTTCTTCTAGTATAAGTATTTAAACAATGATACGTATAACTGAGAAAAGTGAGGGTTGCACGACCACAGTCGACAAATTTCAGAGAAGCGTACTACATTTACAATAACAGTATAATAAAGATATACAACCGTCAAAACAAAATATATAGATTATGTTTTAAAGATGTATTTCAATTTAAAAAGACAACTCAAGCAATACAAGATCAAAATAGATTTAAATGCAGTACTAACTTGTATCAACAACCTTTTTGGTTGATGGAAAGAGAAAGGAGAAAGTTGGACGAGGCTGTATAGACAACTGCCTCGTTTCCAATCCAGTTAGTGATCTTTGTGTATATCGCACGAACTTATGGTAGCTAATTAATTTTTTTTAACGCACAAACAGCAAGTCTGTATTTACTTTCACTCTCAGCTTTATGCGAACTGGCTTTGGTTATCCTAGTCACGTAATAAATGAAAACATTTCAAGATGTTTTGGGGTAAGCGGATTACGTATATATTCGCTAACGTACGTTCTTGTACGTAAAAACTTGTAATTTTACTGCTCTTGCTTTGTCGCGAGGGAAAGATCAGCTCTTACTTTATTTTTACTTTGAACTTGAAACTTGGATATATACGGCAATTCTGCCAACAGTATGCGAAAATTAATTTTATTCATAACTAATTGAATTTTTCTTGTCAGATTATATTCCAAACTTTCATGTCAGCTCAACTGATAAAACAGAAAAAAAACGAGGTCAGCTGTCACAACTGCATAATCAGACTTGTCAAGGTCAGTCATGTATACAGGTTATAGCATCTGAGGGGACAAAGCAATGAAAGTTTATGCCATAGTGACTTTGAAGTATTTTTAACTACATTTTTCTTTTTGCATCCTTCGTGTTGTATTGTATATGATTGTATTATATGCATTTTGACATATTGTATTAAGTCAACTTGGCATGGATTTGTTAAAGTTGATAAACGAAGGGTTAAAATGTCAAAATCCACTAAAGGAGAAGAAATGTAACAGCTTTTAGAAAGAAACAAAAATTGATCGGATAAATTAACCAATGATAAGCTAGCACATATAGCAAAAACTCAAGATGTGAAGGAGTTCTGTGTCAAACAACATCTTAAGGATATTGGCTATTACTCTTGTAACCACTCCTGCAAATAATTCCCTTTAAAAATAATTTTTGGTTTCTTTATCCAAAAGTACTTGTGTTTTTACTGGAGCAAGTTACCGTTAGTTGGTCCTAATGGCCAGGATCAACTGTAAAGAACAAATGATAAATAAGTAACATTTTATTCAAATGCAGGATCCTGGTTTTTTCCCCCTGCTCATTCTACTTACTAAATAAGAACTATAAATTTCATTATAGACCAAACTGTAGATTGTAAGAAGTACCTGGTACTAATTTTTATTTTGAAAATAGGGTTGTATGTTCATTATAAGTTCATTTCTTCCCCACTTCCTCTCCATGAAATGTGGAAACTTAGTGGTTTTTGCATCAATCAAAAGTAACATTTAATAGAACCTTGTATGTTTTTTTCATTAAAAATGTACCTGTTCATAACTTTGTGATAAGACAGAGGGTATAGTAAAAAAAACCCTGAAAATACTAGAATTCTGTTGAAAGGAATGATGGTAAACTTAAATTATTGTGGTTTAAATATTAAGAGCTATCCAAACAATAAAGCCACTAAGTTTATGGAACTGTGAAAACTCCTTTTACACTATTGACAAACCTGGACAATAGATGTGAGAGCTTTATCTTGTCTTGAGTTGTAAGCTTTTTCTGAGCTATGTTTTGAGATACTTCTCCCATCATCAGCCTACCAATGGAAGAAGTATCTCTCAAAACATAGCCCAGAAAAAGCTTATGACTCAAGACATGATAAAGCTCTCCCATCTATGGCTTCCTCTGAGTCCATAAAATTCAGAATTTTCAACACCTGGAGAAGTTACTTACAACTTTGCTCTTGCCCTTCATCTTGTACAACTTGTTGACTACCCCACAAAGTTTCATTATTTAGAGTAAGAAGAACCTCTTTAGATTGCATTTTGATGTACAAACTTCTAATCAAATTTTGTATAGTTTCTCTGATGCAGTTTTAAGGCTTTTACATTATTACATGGGGAACATTTAATCGTTTTTGTGTTAATGACTGATTTGATATTGTCACCTTTGTTTGTCACCGCCACATTTTTTCTTGGTCCTATTGAGCTTGATGTAGACTAGTAACAGGAAATAATGGATGAAATATCCAGTGGAAAGAAGAAGCCTCCATTTTGGAAAAGAATGCTGATAAACCAACTAAAAGAGATAGATAAAGACATTTGAACAATCAACAAGAAAAAACCCAATGAAATAATTAGTAATGAATGTGCAGAATGGCTCAAGGAATTTTCTGACAAAGTTATAAAATTAAAAGGTCAAGAAAAGATCATGATCACAGAAAACAAAGTTTAAAAAATTATAAGAAAATTTCCAAACTGGAAAGCACTGGTGCAAGAAAATGCCTGAAGAGTTATGACATGTTTTCACCATGTGTAACCCCCTATGAGAGGAACATGACATGCACACTGAATGATGATGATATATTGAAACATGTTAGGTGTTGTGACTTTAGTTTGGCATATAATTCCTGGCACTGAAACTTCATTTATCTAATTGCAGTGTGAAGGAAAGGATTCTTTGATACCTTAAACAAATTTTCTTAAACTGCTGTACAATTCATATTTACTCCCTTTCCAGGTTGTATTACGATTACTACTTGATTGTTTTAGAGTATTAGCAGCTGAATATCAATGGAAAGATAATCTTTAAATCATGAAACTAAAGGACACAAAATTTGATGATGTAAGTGAAATTCTTATGAGCCATCTAGTGCATCCAGAGCAATGAAAGCTTCAATATTTTTACTGTTTATTTTTTGTTAAAGGATCCACAGAATCACAAATTCTTTAAATGCTTCAAAAAACTGGATGTGGACACTTGAATATGGATGGGACCATTCAATTTGGTATTCCTACAGAAGAGAGGAGTGACTCAATAGTGTCAACAGTATCATGAATATAATACCTTTCAGTGGCTGTGGGATTCCTTGCTTTTCATATCCAATCACTATCCTTTTGGTTAACACCCATGTGTAGCAAATATGTAAAAGTAGTGTGAAGATAACACACCCAAATGTGAGGCATATTTGTCTTAGACTGAATACAAGTCTGATTTTACAGTAAATTCTTCCCTATTTATACAGAATTGAAGTATCCTAAAATTAGCAATTACCTTATCATTTAAGTTAGCATTTCACTATCTCAGCAATTTCAGTGCCTCATAATTGGAGGCATTACTCAATTTCTGAGGCACTTGGTACCATAAATATTGGCAAATGGGTCATTTATATGATGTCACTATTTGGTGTCTTTCATAAGGTGTTCCCTTTACAAGCATTCACATCATTTTGATATTGATTTCTTGTATTACCTTTATTACCTCAATTCAGTCATAGTTGCTAAGATAGAAGGAAGCAAAGTAAGATGGTAGACCTATTAGATAACATTTTGGGGTACAGTCTAACAGCAACATCCACTTGGTTTGAAATGGATGTTCCCATCTTTTGAAGACTAACCAAAATGGCTTTCAGTCATCTTACTATTATGTTGACTCCCTCAAATTTGTTGGCCCATTGCACTTTGGTCAATGAATAACAAGGCCATGATTTTCTGCATAGTGAACTTTGTTATGACAAACCAGGACTGATAATGAGCACATTTATCATGTCACAGTTCAATAACTGGCCCTTAAAAAGAATAATGAAGTCATTAAGATTCATGAATGACCTTTGTAAATTGTATACTTAGAAAGTCACTGATTTGGGATGTATTTTATAAAGATATAATTCTACATATGGTCATCAAAGAAAGCTACTGTGGCTGATGACTGAAATGTTTAGAACAAAAACAAATCAGAATGCAAATTTTTAGAAAGCTGTCAAAAAGATTGAAAAATATCTTTTATTAAATGAGGTCACTTTACTGGTGTCAAAGGCAAGAACAACAATATACAAAAATGAATGTGTCATTCCTTGAGTACAAGCATAGACAAATGTAACACTACAATGTTAAGTCACCTAAAACTCTTAAATAATGTTTAAAATAAGAAATTAAAGTGGATTTATTTGCATCTTCCACCTTTGTAAGTATATAATGTGAATTTGTACTTCTTAGAAGTAGTTTTGGTTTAATTAAAATTCTGTAACTAAGTAAATATTTGGCTTTATTTAGCTATGATTAGGTGTGTATTTAGTATCACCAAGTTTAAATAAAATATTTATTATTGCATCATTGTATTATATATAAATTGTAAAATGAGGAATACTGCATAACTTAAAGAGAACACTAATTGTTTTCATTTTTTTTAGCCACCTTTTTTAAAATTGTAATTTCTTCAGTTTGATTGAATTAAAAGGTTAAGTTTTCATTGAACTTACTAATTAAGTAAGTTTTTACCTATTTTTCAAAAGTGCCACAACTCCCCCTTTCTAAGTCACTCCCAAGTGTATAATCCACTTGACATTAAATACATATAATAGGGCATTGTCATACTTTCTTATAATTTCAAAGGGTTGATCACAAAGATTTTTTGCTCACCAACCCCTCCCTAAACTGCAGAGTGCTGTTATGTATTATTGAGAGACAGGTAGTAAACGGCATACTACTCTTAAGAGTTTGATAGAAACATCAAAAGTCGTATTAGAAAGGTACATAAAAGGAAGCAAGGAGGGACTGTTAAATATAACTAGAGGATCACATGTTGAAGCAAAAGAAAGAGTGAAAAAATATGAAGATCAAAAAGCAAAAGGACAGAAAAAAAGCAAAAAGGAGAGTCTGAATGGGTAGTTTATTCAGCAAAGTATGGAGGTTTCTATAGGAGGACAATAAAAATTGTTTATAATTAATGTCATTTGTAGGGTAAGAGAAACTCTCATTGTATTTGCACAGAAGAAAGATATCAGAACAAATCTCAACAAACCCCCAAACAGTAAGACCTAGTGGGACAGGGAATGTAAAATATGTGGTCAGGTTGATGAAACTATCAATCATTTAGTCAGGCAATGGAGCAAAGTGGTACAGCAAGTATACCATGTAAACATAATTGCAGTGGGAGACAAAGTCTTCAGGAAATACACACAAAGTTTTGAATGTGTATAAGTGAGAAATGATACAAGAATGAGTCCAAGGGTGTTTTTGAATATGATACTTGCAAGATACTTTGGTATTTTGCTATTCATATCAACCATTTAATTAAATCTAAAAGGAAACGTTTAATTTTAATCAATAGAAATAATAATAATAATAGTATTATTATTGATTTTTCTATTCCATTTGGTATCTGGATGGATAAAATAGGTGAAGAAATATCAAGATTTAAACCAAAGAAGAACTGAATCTATGGAATATAAAAGTAACAGTAGTCTTCATAATCATCATGATGCTAGAAACATCACTGATAGCATGAAGAAAGTGTGAAAAAAAATTGAGGCAGGGATTGAAGGGATGGTGAAAAATATAACATTGGGTTCAGCAAGAATCCTGAGAGAACTTCTTAATTATTGAGGAGACTTTCTGTTACCATTTTGAGGAAATATTACCATTAGATGAAAATACATTATAAAATGAACTCATACCTCAGAGAGACTTAGTATTAAATCATATAAAATATAAATAAAAGATAAGAGTATTAAAATAATGTTGAGAACAATAATAATATTATTTTTGCATTTTCCTCTTAGGTATAATAATAGGGTATGGCAAGGTCTACTCCCAGGTAGCTGAGAGGTCATTTCATCTCTCCATGGCAGCACTTGGATATGAATATCACTCTGAAGAACCAGTTTCAGTCATGGTTGAAATCGATAAGGCTCAATTCGTTCTCTGTACACTTAAGGCTGGAAAACTACCTCAGCAGGCACTTGACCACAACTTTACTGAAGGTGAGGAAGTTCGATTTTTTCTTGAAGGTGGAAGAGCACAAGTTCATCTCACTGGTAAGTTTCCCCATCATTTAAAAAGCTAAACTACAGCTTTAATATTCTTTTGAATTCTTGAAATTGCATTTGTTATTTTTATCAGATTCATTTGTAACAAACATAGAAGCCATTCCTGTGGCAAAGGTCATTCATATTGCCCACAGATCTTTCAATATTGTTAATAGTCAGTTCATCCCACTTTTAAGTTGATCTTCAGAAACAGCTACAGATTCCATAGTAAAATTATTTGTAGAAACTAGTGGGGCACCGTATGCTCAGGGTCTCGATTAAACTCAAACTTAAAAACTCAAATGATTTGGTTCACACCCAGAACCTCCCATGTGGTAAGGATTCCATTTAGGACCTTTCACATCCTGAGGGTTACATCCAGAAGCTAGAATATGTTAATTCCCAAACAAAGCACCTCTGACATTGTAAAACTAAATGCTAGAAACTCTTATTTGGTAGTGCTCAAACTCAATGCCCCACATATGATAAACTGGTGGTCTGTGGTTTAGTTTTAATTGACTTGAGTTACTTGACTTAATTCCTTGTCTCCCTATGAGAAATAACACTGTTTACAAACTGCTTCAGGACTCACCTTTTTTCCCCACAATTCCTTTCTAGTGGGAAGCCAAGACAGGCATCTGTTCTGGAAAGTGCCCATTTTTATGCCATCTTTCTTTGTTATTTTCCATACCTTTCTCCTGTAAAGTAAAACTAAGGTGATATTTGACTTAAAAGTGCAGCAATTTATTCGTTTCCTTAACATGAGTTGCTCAATATTTTTCTGAGTTTGTTGAGTGCAACGTGTTAAGCAAGATGTACAAAATGGTTAGGTAAGTCAGTGCCTTTTACCATTCCAGTGAAATGGCGTAAGCATAAAGACAATTTTCTGATTGCTTTTTTTATTAAACAAATGCATCTAATTTTAACTCTAAAAATGAATCTATTCAATCTTTTAACCAGCTATTCCATTAGGATATGATATGACAGATTCTCAATTTGGCCGCTCCTGTTTAGGCCCATTTTCAAAACTTAGTCTTAGTATTGATTCTTATAGCTCAAAGGAGCCTTTACTTGCACTCATAGAAATTATATTATATATTTCATACTTATTATTTACTATTTATTCTTAACACTGGAGAAGCACATTTAGCTAATACAACACATATTATTATTACCATGAAGATAAGTAAAGGGATGAAGAAGTTAAATTGGATCCCGTTGCAGAGATAAAAGAACTTACTGAAATAGAGATTGACACTTCACTTGGACCACATCTAGCAAATAAAATAAAATTGGCATACCTGAGCACTTCCAACAGTTCTAGGCCTATCAATGTGACAAATTTCATACCTAAATTGGAAACATCACATGCGAGAACACCTAACTCAAGAAAGAATAAGCTAGTTTAGCTTCCCTGGAAAAACACATGGGAAAGAGAGATGATCTTCTTCTAAGTGCCTTGTCTGTAGACATTGGCTATCATGATGTTCCAATTGACCCTGTTCCTTGTCAGATGTAAAATTTCACATGTTTGTATTTCAACCCTCCAGTTGTTTGCCACATGCTCCCTCAAATTTACCCAAAAGGTTCTTTGCTGCCGCCCTCTGTCTCTGGTTCCTTCTATACGTCCAGTCAGTACCAAGTTTTCTGGACCCTCCTTCCTCATGACGTGCCCCAAAAATTCTATCTGCCTTTTTCGAACTGATCTCAACAGGTTCCTTTCCGTTCCTGCTCTTCGTAAAACTTCATTGTTTGCTACATGATCAGTCCATAATATTCTTAACATTCTTCTCAAGAACCAAATTTCAGCAGCTTCCAACTTCTTTTCCATTCTGACTATTATTGTCCAGCATTCACATCCATACAGCAAGGTAGATGTTACGTAGCACTGCAGTACTCTCATTCTTGTGAACATTGACATTTTCTGGTGTTTCAAAATTTTTCCTGGTAGATCGAAGGCATCCTTTGCTTATCCAATTCCCCGCTTTATTTCGACGTCACATTTACCATTCTGGGTGATGTAGCTTCCCAAGTAATTAAACTTGTCCACCTGCTGGATTTGGTCAGTCCCAATGAGTAATCTGCATCTGGGACTGTGTTTCTTGCTTACTACCATACACGCGGGGTTTTTTTGCGATTTATTTTGAGTCCTTTCTTCTTGCTTTCATCCACTACTTTGTTCAAGAAGTCCTGCAGTCCTTGCTGAGGTTTGCAATTAACATAGAGTCATCTGCTAATCTCAGGTTATTCAGGTTGTGACCACCCACCAACACTAATCCCATCCAAGCCTTCCAGTTCTCTTAAAATCTTTTCCCCATATAGGTTAAATAGTTCAGGAGAAAACACGCAGCCCTGTCTTACACCTCTCTTGATATTGTCGTGTTGACTCAGTTCATTATCTACACGTATACAAGCAGTTTGTTCCCAATAAAGGTTGCGGATGAAGCGAAGATCTTTGCCATCTAGATCTAGTGCTATGAGGTCTTGAAACAGTTTCTCATGTTGGACTTTGTCGAATGCCTTCGTGTAGTCTATGAAACACAGGTATAGATCCTTCGGCATCGCTATTGCTCTTTCAGCCAGCATTTGAATCATGAAGGTGGCGTTTCTTGTACCCGTATCTTCCATAAAGCCACACTGTTTCTTCCCAATTTCTCTTTCGATCTTCCTTCGAGGTCTGTTCATGATGATTTTCAGAATCAGTTTGATCACGTGACTCATCAGACTTATTATACGATGTAATTCACAAGCTCTTGCACCTGGCGTTTTAGGTAGTGCGATGAAGATGAATTTACTTAGATCTTCAGGGATATCTCCACTGTCGTAGACTCTGTTTACCAGATCAGTTAGTTTTCTATGCCGAAGTCTTCTAGAAGTGTCAGCATTTCCTTAACAATCTCGTCGGATCCAGCAGCTTTATTCCTTTTCATTTTCTTTTGTACTGAAACTACTTCAGATTTCAGGATTTCAGGGCCATCAATGTTCTTATTTACGGCTGGTTTGTCTCCCCTGTTCCCTTTGAATAGTTCATCGATGTACTCCGTCCACCTTTCCAACACCTTTTCTTTCTCCACGATGATCTCCCAATCTTTAGATGGTATACATCCAGAGGAAGCTGGAGATCTGCATCCACTGATTTCTGTGATCATTTGGTATATTTTTGTTTGTATTGTTCTATCTCTTCACATTCTGTATTAAGCCATTCCCCGTTCGCTTCTCTACATTTTATTCTGATTTGATGGTCGAGTGTTTTGTACTCCACGCTTCTTTTGTCGGTTGTTTGTTGTCTTTCTTCCATTAGTTCTAAAATCTCTGATGTCATCGACTTCTTTTGAGTTTAGTTTTCTTTCTTTGGTAAGACCTTCTTTGCTGCTGAGACTACCGATTCTTCTAAGTTTTTCCAGCAGGAATTAAGCTCGCCTTCATCTTCAAGGTTTTTCAAAGGGTTCTTGACTTCTACGTTAAATTCTTTTCTTGTTTATGGAGATGATCACCTTACAAGAAACATGGATGATTTGTAAGAGTATGGCAGATGTAGGATTCTGGAAATTATTGTGTGTGGTGTTGTTTTTTTTCGCGTGGTGCGAAAGAAATTTGCGAGGATCTAGTCCTTTACATACCGCAAGAATGGTCATTGATCTAAATTGAACTTTGCTACTGCTTGTTTAATAAGCCTAATGTTCCCATCATTATTAAGTTCAATTTCAGGGGAAAAGACAGAAATGTACTGTTAAAGGTGCTTCAATTCAAGTCAACAATAACAAAATGACAAGCGTTTAACACAACAACACCACAACCATTTTGCATGAATCTTGAACGTCTCCACACTTTGTTTGGAAACATTCACTGTAGTTTTGATATTCTGGCACTGGCGGAATCCTGACATTTCAAGGAAAACTATGGCAATAAAAACCCTGTTGAAAATAAAAAAACATATTAGATGTAGCATTTAAGCACCCTTGTAAAGATTCTTTTGTCCTTCTTTCATACTTTCAAACTGGCTTTAACAATATAAGCTGAGAAATAAATTTGTGACATCTATTGCTGACTTCAGTCTAAAGCTTTTAAAATATGATAAAATACCACGTGCTGAATTATTTGACAGTCTTGACTTGACTTACTTGACTTAGTTGCATAACCTTAGTCCTCGCACATTTCCTTGATAGAACTTCACTTAATTTTGCTCGGTCTTTGGCTTTACGTTCAATTTTCAGTAGAGGGATGCCAAGATCACATCGAATTTCGTGTGACCATTTCTTGTGTGGTCTTCCCCGTTTTCTTTTGCCTACGAATTCTTCTTTATATGATTTTCTCACATGGCTGAAATCATCACGTCTATTCATATGTCCGAACCAGTTCATTCCATGTTTCTTGATCATGTCCAAGATGGAATCTTTTGCTCCCAATACTCTTCTAATATCAACCAGCCTAACTCTATCACAGCGGGATTTTTTAACCATTGTTCTTAAACAGTCATTTTCAAAAACAAGTAGACTTCTGAAATCTTCAGCTTTTAGCGTCCAACATTCAGAGGCATATATGACAATGGGGATGATCGATGCCTTGAACAATCTCATTTTGATTGAGTTCGAGATTTCTCTTCTTGACCAGATGTTTGACTTCAATCTTCCAAAAGTACTGCTAGCTAGAGCAATTCTCCTTTTAACATCATCAGAGGTCTCAGGCACAACTGATCCAAGAAAGACAAAACTACCCACTTTTTCGATCGGTTCACCATTGATTTCAATGTTACAAGTCGGATCAGGAGATATTACATTACATTTGACAGTCTACTATTTGCAAAAGCTTAAACTTTTAGAAACCTACCCAGAAAGAATAAGTAAATGCTAGATCTAATTCAAGTTTAATTAATATTATTTTCATCAACTCAGTCGCGTCACATGTTATTTGCGGTACTCTGTTTGATACAATTTCAGGTCGTCTACTGAATGTTGTAATTTATGAAATAGATGTTCAAACTTTCACTGAACCTCTGTCAGATGGCTATCGAAATCTGGTTGGTGAAAATTACCGAAATGATATCAAAAATTAGATTTTAATTCCATTTCAGATAACGCTAAGATACAGACAATAAGTACAATTTATTCCAACCTCCGCTTCTTAGTATAATTGATGAGTATGTACCACAGAAAGCACTTAGCAATAGACAAAGAAAAATAACAGCTAAAACCATGAGTGTCTAATGGAATCATTAAACATTCAAAAAATGTAGTTAAGGAACTTACTAAAATTAAAAATAATATCTACTTTTTGCGTTATAGCATTTACAACAACAAGCCAAACCATGTGATAGGTTTAACGAAAACACAATATCACTTCTTTTATGTTGAACATTTCTTTGAAATGACTAAAAATTAAAAATTAATATCTAAACTATGGGCCCACACACAGTGTTTGCTACTTTTATTAGTAACCCACAATCCAATCATTTGTTTTTACAATCCAATTAATAATCCTGAAAATGAACGAGATGTAATTTTGTTTCCTGCCGAGTTCTTTGACACCAAAAAAGGCATAATGTAATTATCCCTTTAAAGCACATATTATCACAAAGAAACAAACTAAAATCGACAAATTCTGATAATCGTGATTTTTAAGAGATATCAAAATTGTGGTGGGGAACTGTTCTATACGATATCGTAATGGTATTAAAGCACAAATTAATATAAATTGATGAAATGTAGAATGAAGTGAGGGCATAGTGTAGTGAATTTTGAACCCTGTGATTCATTGTAATTAATTCTCCGTACCGGTAATCTCTTTTCAGTATTCACGAAAACGCATTCATGATCAAGGGCTACTAAATACAGTAAACAGAATAACAACTTTAGTGACTGGACTAAACTAACTACTGAAACTGATGGTTGAAATCATAATAAATCATAAAAATATAAATTTGTTTTTGTAGTTTTTCAACAGAATAAAACAGAAGAATCAGTCTATGCGACACAGAAAAGTTCTAGTTATATTCATATATTCATACGAATTGGCTGGTCGTTGACTGATATTTTTTATTTGTTCAAAAACCAAGGGTATTTGTTCGAGGCACCGCAGGAAGTTAGATTTGACGAAATGCGATCATTTACAGATACTGATGAAACTGATACTAGTGTTGAAGCTAAGGCTGATTCTGATGGAGATACAAGCGTGTCCAGTACTGGAGCTGCACCAGGTGAGCTCGCAAACCTAAATGACCTAGAAAGCGATGATGAAGATGATGAAGACTGGAGTCCAGAAAAACTCAAGCGGAGAAAAAACAGGCAACTTCCTAATGAAAATACAGGATTTACTTTAATTGACATTGGTCAGTGTGTTTGATATATATATGTCAGGTTGTATTTAGTAAAGAACTGTTTGTTTCTGTGTTTCTGACAAACACACACACACACACACACACACACACACACACACACTGTCTGTCTCTCTCTTTCCCCCCCCCCCTCTCTCTCTCTCTCTCTCTTTCTCTCTGTCTCTCTCTGTCTCTCTTTCTCTCTGTCTCTCTCTCTTTCTCTCTGTCTGTCTGTCTCTCTGTCTCTGTCTCTCTCTCTCTTTCTTTCTCTCTCTCTCTCCCTCACACACACATACATACACACACAGACACACACTAAAGTGGATATGATTGGGTCCTCTTCTTCTTCAGGTACCATAACCGTAAAAGACGTTGGTGATCAAGACATTCTACATTTTTCTGTCTAATCTCAGCTTCTTATTTTTCAAGCAATTCGTTAGTTTTCTGAAGTTGTTTTTTGCCATTCCTATTCTTCTCGTAATTTCCTTCTCCATTTTCCATTTTTTATTATTAAACTTACCAGGTACTTGGGTTTCTTCACTTGTTTCAAGATGGTCCTTCCAATTCTCACTTTGCTCCTGCTGTTTTCTTTTTTGCTGATTATCAAGTGTTCAGTTTTCTTTTGATTGTAAGTTAGGCCCGTTTTATCACTTTATATTATTACTTTGTCAGTTAGTGACTGTAGCTTTTCCTCTGATTCTGCTATAAGTATTGTATCAACTGCATGTCTTAAATTTGTGATAATTTGTACACTAATTATGAAGCCATTTATACCTTCAATTTCGCTTAAAGTCATTTCACTGTATAACTTGAAAAGATCTGGAGATAATACACACCCCAGTCGCCTTACTACCTTTGTTTGTTTGTATACCAATTCACTTCCTTTCCCATTCTAATTCATACTTGTTGTTTTCCAGTATAAGTTTTTGATAAATTTAATATCTTTCCAATCTCTTTGAAGTATTCCTTTAATCTTTTAATGGTTCATTCTATCAAGAACTTAATTATAGTCCAAAAAGCAAATATACAAATCTTTCTAGTTTTCCATCGCCTTTTCACTCAGACGTTTGATCATGAGGATTGCATTTCTTGTGCCTGAGTCTTATACAAAGCCACATTGCACTTTCCCAATTTCCGGTCTTGTTACTTTTCTGATTCTCGCCATGGTAACTGAAAGTGCCAACTTTGTAAGTGGAATGAACTTTTGGAATTTTTTCACTGTCATGCATTTTATTCATTAATTTTGTGGTCATCTTAAAACGAAACTCATTTAGTACTTATACCATTTCTATCTCTATCCCGTCGGGTCCAGATGCTTTTTTCATATTTCTTTGTTTATCTTATCACTGCTCATAATGACACTGTTATCTTTTCCTTTAACACTTCAATCTACTCCACAATATCTTTATTCCCGCAAATCTCATCTATTTCCTTATATATTTCATGTTGACTTCTCTCTATTTCCTTACATTTCATATTTAGCCAAGTTTCTTGAGCAGTTCAACATTAATGCCTAATTTTTTTTATATCGCTTTGATTTTTATGGGATTTTCTGTCTTTACTCTTTTGTTTGTTTTTCCTTTGCCCTAATATTTCTTCTGTCATCCATTTTTGTTTCATATTCTTTTTTTTCTTTGGTATGACATCATCATCAGAAGTTATCATTGATTCTTTTAGACATTCCCAAGTATCTTTACCGCCATTTGGTACGGGTTTATATCGATTTTTAACCTCTTTTGCATTTTACTTTATTATCCCTGGCTCAACCTGTAGTAAGAATTACTGTAATTTGGCATTATTTCTCGCCTGTGTTAATATTTTCTCCTTTACTTTCATTTCATAAATGATTTGTCGGTGATCACTGCCGCAGTCCGCACTGGGACACACCTTTGAGTACTGGGTCGCATTCCTATATGGTTTATTAATTGTTATTTAATCTATCTGGTTTTTCACTTTTCCATCAGGGCTCACCCATGTCCATAGTGACCTTGGGTGTTGCTTATACCATGTGCCTCTGATTGTCTGATTGTTTTCTTTGCGCCATTGGATCCATTTTCTCCTCTTTAGTTTTTCTTTCCCAGCGCATGCTTTGCATTTCCAGTGTTGTCTTGACTTTCATATTCCATACCACAATTGGGATCAAGGTCTCCGATTATGATCAACAATTCTTAGGTTTTGTATTAAGCTTTTGCATTTTCAAGGCCATCATAAAACTCATCTGGTTCTTCTTTTGTTCTGTCTTTTCTGTTGGTGCATGGACAATTATAACTGATATGTTGAAAAGACTTCCATTGAGTTTTAATAAAATAGCTATCTGATAATTGCTAGTACCCTTGTACATAGTTCCTTTTGCCTTTGTCTAGAATGACTGCTACTCCACTTTCCTATGATTCTCATCTGAGTAAATTATTCTGCAGTCTCCATTGATATAATCAGCTTTTCCTTGCCATCTCACTTCGCATACTTCAAGAATACCTAACTTTAAACGGCTTATCTCCAACTTGATGTTCACCATTTTACCCCATTGGTACATATTTCGTACTTTCCAACATGAAAATTTGGCGATATTTTTGTTGTGCACGGCAACAGGATATTTGTCTCGTACCATCTGTGGTACATGGTCTGCCTTTCCGAGAGAAAATTCGCCCCTTGGTACGCCTTCATTAACGTTGTTCGTCTTATTTTTTTAAGTTGTGTATAACCACCATTGTACTATGGATAAAAACAACCCATTGGAAGCTACTTCTTTCATCGGTCACCTATCTTTCAAGCATTGCAGATCAGAAGCTGGTTGCTAAAGTCACCTACGAAGTCACAAAAGGAAAGACAGAAATTTTACTGACAACAACTGAGGTCACAGACGGCAATCATCTGTCAAAATTGACAATCACCATTTATGTATATATGTATGTATGTATGTATGTATGTATATATATGTATGTATGTGTGTATGTATGTATATATATATATATGTATGTATGTGTGTATTTACGAAATTTTACTGACAACAGCAGAAGTCATAGATGGCAGTCATCTGTCAAGATGGAGCAATCACCATGTGTGCATTTGCTCAGGTAATGAGTATGCAAGTAGGTAGATAAGAAAGTAAGCAAGCAGGAATAGAAATAGCAGATAGAAGTTATTCTTTATGGGTTACAATAATACATAGTCTTTGACACTCTGAAACGGTACCATATTGTCTGAATTTTTTTCCCGTACATATTCTATTTTTCATGGAGAATTTTAGCATTGGGATCACTGACATTCTTGCAACTTGACACGGGCCGTAGTATCCCAGGGCCTACAGTAAACATAAGACCATCCTGTTTTGATGGTTTCAGGAACATGATCAGTTTATTTAACCAGTATAAACTGAGGGATGCAAACAGCATTGCTCAGGAATTGATTCGGAATTCGGTTGATAGGATATGACGATAATGATCAGTACGGAGAAATTGCATACTATTATCGGTCACCTTTACCTTTCTTTGTTTTCGTGGAAGCAATGTCAATACTGTAGTGCTTGTAATTGCTTGCCAGTGTCTCGTTGTCTTTATTTGCAAAATCATTCGCATTTTAACAACATCAGGTAACAACAGAATGTTCCAGAACAGGTGGGAGCAGAAGAATGCCATTTATCAATGTAATCCTTTCCAGCATCATTTACCGTTAGACGGTGGCTGGTGTGACATTGTCAATCTTCTATAGATTATGTTATTTATAGTATAAAGACTAGGATGTTGTACCTTTAATTTTGAAAATTTAGTNATGTATGTATGTATGTATGTATGTATGTATGTATGTATTTTGTATTGTATGTATGTATGTATGTATGTATGTATGTATGTATGTATGTATGTATGTATGTATGTATGTATATATATGTATGTATGTGTGTATGTATGTATATATATATATATGTATGTATGTGTGTATTTACGAAATTTTACTGACAACAGCAGAAGTCATAGATGGCAGTCATCTGTCAAGATGGAGCAATCACCATGTGTGCATTTGCTCAGGTAATGAGTATGCAAGTAGGTAGATAAGAAAGTAAGCAAGCAGGAATAGAAATAGCAGATAGAAGTTATTCTTTATGGGTTACAATAATACATAGTCTTTGACACTCTGAAACGGTACCATATGGACTGAATTTTTTTCCCGTACATATTCTATTTTTCATGGAGAATTTTAGCATTGGGATCACTGACATTCTTGCAACTTGACACGGGCCGTAGTATCCCAGGGCCTACAGTAAACATAAGACCATCCTGTTTTGATGGTTTCAGGAACATGATCAGTTTATTTAACCAGTATAAACTGAGGGATGCAAACAGCATTGCTCAGGAATTGATTCGGAATTCGGTTGATAGGATATGACGATAATGATCAGTACGGAGAAATTGCATACTATTATCGGTCACCTTTACCTTTCTTTGTTTTCGTGGAAGCAATGTCAATACTGTAGTGCTTGTAATTGCTTGCCAGTGTCTCGTTGTCTTTATTTGCAAAATCATTCGCATTTTAACAACATCAGGTAACAACAGAATGTTCCAGAACAGGTGGGAGCAGAAGAATGCCATTTATCAATGTAATCCTTTCCAGCATCATTTACCGTTAGACGGTGGCTGGTGTGACATTGTCAATCTTCTATAGATTATGTTATTTATAGTATAAAGACTAGGATGTTGTACCTTTAATTTTGAAAATTTAGTCTTTTTCTGTCCAAACTAATTTTGAGAGGCACATCGCAATAGCTTCAGATGCTTTTCTCCTCATTCTATTTACGCCTGCGCAGCAATGCTATTTAAAGATGAGATATTTATTATAGACAATGTTTTTACCTTCTCTATGTAGTCGATCACAGGAGATTGGCGAGCAATTTATGATCTTCCCCACTTTTCCATAGTCATTAAGTTAGGTGAATACCTAAGGAGGGTGGGATTTTGTTTTTTAACAGTTGATGTCCAACTATGTTCTTCGTGTAAAATCATTGAATTACTTTGTATTTAATTGGCTGGTCGTTGACTGATATTTTTTATTTGTTCAAAAACCAAGGGTATTTGTTCGAGGCACCGCAGGAAGTTAGATTTGACGAAATGCGATCATTTACAGATACTGATGAAACTGATACTAGTGTTGAAGCTAAGGCTGATTCTGATGGAGATACAAGCGTGTCCAGTACTGGAGCTGCACCAGGTGAGCTCGCAAACCTAAATGACCTAGAAAGTGATGATGAAGATGATGAAGACTGGAGTCCAGAAAAACTCAAGCGGAGAAAAAACAGGCAACTTCCTAATGAAAATACAGGATTTACTTTAATGGACATTGGTCAGTGTGTTTGATATATATATGTCAGGTTGTATTTAGTAAAGAACTGTTTGTTTCTGTGTTTCTGACAAACACACACACACACACACACACACACACACACACACACACACTGTCTGTCTCTCTCTCCCCCCCCCTCTCTGTCTCTCTCTCTGTCTGTCTCTCTCTCTATCTATCTATCTATCTATCTATCTATCTATCTATCTATCTATCTATCTATTTATCTCTCTCTCTCTCTCAATCTTTTTCTTTCCTATTTAGTTTTCTATCTATCCACCCATACATCGTATCGTTCTGCTGTCGCCCTATTAATTTGGTAATTTACCTGGCTATATCGTGTTCAATCATTGTTGTGCTTGTACCCTGGTCATCCCATTTCAGCTTTGCATGACAAAGACCCAGTGGCTTAAAACGTACTGTTGAGTTCTTTGCCTTTCCAAGGACCGAAATTCAAATGAAATATGTATGAAAATAGTTAAAATAAACGTTAATTGTTGGCTAGCTCACACAAGTAGCTCTTTCCGTAGACTGTTGGAGAGCGAGGAAACAGTTTTTTCATGACGAACAGAAGTTGTCAGTTGGTTAAACTGTTTACTGACTTGATCCTGAAATAAAGTAGGGTTTAAATGAGTACTTTATTTTTGGGGGGCCTAATGAATAAAAGAGCGTTTGCATTAGAAGAAAATACGAAAGAGGAACTCAACAGGGAAGGTTTATTTGTTTTTGATAATGTGTGGCTCCTCTTCAATAGACTGAAAACTGTTTGCCGTCTTTTATGCTCATGGGCTTTAGAAACATAAGAAAAAAAGATGCGAAAGGAATAGCGGTAACTACAAATTAACATAATGTTATACGTTAGTATTCATGTCAATTGTTTCTTGTTATATATTTACAATTGAAGACCTATTTTGAATTAACTTTATGAATGCTTTTGCGAAATGGTATAGGCAGAGTGATGTTTTAGACGTATAATTTATTTTTTGTTAAAAGTGGTCAATTTTTTTTTGTTAAAAGTGGTCAATTTTTTTTGTTAAAAGTGGTCATTTTTTTTTTGTTAAAAGTGGTCAATTTTTTTTTGTTAAAAGTGGTCAATTTTTTTTTCAGCTGATGATTATGACAGTGAAGAGGATGAAGATTGGTTACCAGGAGATGAAGGAGCTGATAATGGTGTGAAAAAACAGTCCCCCAAAGTACCCAAATATTTTGATAAAGATGTGGAAGGCAGCAATGAAGATGATGATGAAGAAGATGACGAAGAAGATGAAGAAGATGACGAAGAAGATGACGAAGAAGATGAAGAAGATGACGAAGAAGATGACGAAGAAGATGAAGATTTTGATATCAGTAATTTTCAAATGTCAGTTTCAGATGATGATCAAGCAGCAGATACAATCGGAAGTGACGTCACAAAGTCACCGGAACGGCTAAATGAAAGTGATTTTTCATGGAAAGATTTTTTAGCGAAGGATCTTGATGATGACAGTGAATCCGAAGATGATAAAAGCTGGACACCCGAAGAGTCTGATATTAAAGTTAAAGGAAAAAATTATCAAAAAATCCCCATAAAATTGCTAGTCGTAAACAGAAAAAAATAGAAAAAATAGATTTACCACTATATAATGATGAAAAAGAAAAGGTTATTAAAACTGAGCGACAGCCAATTTCTGTAGACTGTGAGGAACAAAAGACTGATAGAAAGGTTCTAGGACTAACTATTGATGATAAGTTATAGCAGTCACACAGTACTTAGCAAAACATGCCTGCATCGGAGTTTGAGTTAGAGGGGTTTACCAACAATGTTTTGGGATGTTTTGGGATGAAACATGGTATTGGTTTAATGCCCAGTGCCTTGGATAAGTTTGTTGTTTTAGGTGACGTTCTCTGGGGTCAAGTGTACAAATTTTCTGGCTTTCTTTTCATGAGATTTTTTGTTCCTATAGATGTTAGTCTTTGTTTCATTGTATGCTCTGAAATTGAGAGTCGTGTGAAGCAATTAAGTACTTGCACAGGGTGAATGCAAATAAGTTTTTTTGAAATTTAAATTATATTTATCAAACAAAAATAAAGTAAAACGTAAATAGCTGAAGTATTGGTTCAATTAAAAATACGCTTGTTTTAAGTTTAGTGGAATGTACCTTTATTTCTGCCCGCATAACATGAGACTTCAGTTGTGATTGATTGAAATCTATGTTACTTGCAAATGACATAAATTATGAAACTGATCGGTATTATTTTGTGATTTTTTATAGTAATTTTTGCAGCATTTTTCGTCAATTACAAAAACTGTTGTCGATGAAATTTTTTCTTTAAAAGAAACAATAAATATAATTTGTAAATTAAAAAAATATAAATAAATATCTTCTTACTATAAATCTGAAAATCAATAGTTATATTTAATTGTTAAAAAAAGAAGGTTTAAAAAGAATTACAATTTTTTTTGAAGTTTATTTTACCGCCCGTTTATGTTCAGAACATTTGAATACGTAAAGATTGTGTTGTGTTAACCTTATGGTGGAATCCACCTTATTTGCGCGCATTTATAGCCGAATAGGATATTTTATATACCTATTTGTCAACAAACGTTAATGAGAAGGTTAAAAATAGATTAAAAGTATCAAAAGACAAGAAACCTTTCCTTCATACTTACCATCAAATTATTCACCCTGCTAGTGACTTTCTCTTGCAACTTGTTTTACATCAGAAATCGTTCAAAGGTTAATGAACTTTCTACCACTTTTACTCTTAACTTTTGGCAATCTTTGGTTTGGTCAATTTTCTTTAGTCGGTATTGTGTTGCGAGAGGTCGAAAAGTTGTCTGAACATTTTGTCTTGATGAGACTTTCTCTCATCCTTTCACGATGTTTGATTGATTTCCAAATAAGATGCTTTTCGAGTGTAGAACCAGGTAATTCATAGTTTTCAAGCTCGGCTTAACTTAACTGTGATTGGCCATCGCGTACAGTTTAAGAAGTTTCTTTTTAAGGTGCGCCGTATGACAATTCTTCAAACTTTTGGTTACTTTATTGTCCTTGAACCATTTCATATATGTTATTTAAGTCACAGTTTCGTATTTCTTTCCTTCACTTATTTTTTTCCTTTTTTCCTTGCCCGTTTTGCGTCATCTTTCTTCTCATTTTTTCATTAGGTGAGACATTCGATTGCTCCCCTCCACTCTGATCTGTTCTACACTGTCTCTCTTTTAAGGTACTTTGCATTCTACACCTCTACCATATTTCCCTCGATTTTTAGTTTGACCGCCCAGGTGGTCGCCGGCCGTTCACCTTCATCACCTTAATTGTTCTCAATGGTTTAGTATTTCCTCAAAATGTGTTATCCACTTTCTGCCCCAGTAAAAACAGCCATGTTGGCACCACACTGTAAAAAAATTCTTAATGTGAAATAATGCAGAATTTTGTCGTCTGTTGACAAGGTAATTATTCAGTCTTTGCTATGGATACAGCAGTACACAACATTTAACAGAGAGCTGCTTTGGAGTACGTTTTGGAATGCATTGAGTACGTCAATAGTGGTGGTGGTCGTCGTAATGCATTTTTATTGGCCATATGTTCTGTGATGTAACCATAGAGAAATATGATGGCATATTTTGTGCTTCTAAAATTCACGGAGCCGAACCATCGGGGTCAAATTCAACAATTTTTTTGATAATTCGCATACAATTGGTTATGAACTATGTTTTTATTGGTACGAATATCTGCCGAAAATTGGCAAAAAGCTGCGCGTTAGTCACCCTGTTAAATTAATGTGATATTTTATTCTGCATTTTTTGGCTCGGTAGAGGATGGATCCGCCAAGATCCGTCGGCTCATGAGATGCGTTATGATGTGCGTAATCTCCAGAGCAATGTTCCTAACTAAATATTGTGAAATGTAATGGATACTGTTGGTTATACCACTTTGTTTGTTTTTAATTCATCTCTTAACGATACCTTCTGAAAATGAAATACGGAACAAGTTTCTTTTACCACTTTGCGTACCACTGTCCATTGCATGGGGTTTTTTCTAGTTAAGGCTGTGAGTAGGGTTTCTTAAGTATCTTTCCAGTATTTGAAGAAGAAAAAGGAGGATCTATGTACTGTGTCCATTTTATAGGGATTTCTATATATTTAAGAGTAAGGGCTTTCGAAATAATTCCTTGTAAATTTTATTTGCTATGCAGTATTTATTCAAGGTCGGACCGTATGAACATTTATTTCATGGATTCCACTTATCCTTTCGTGTCCTTTTATATGTAGCGCAAAAAAGGTTTTTGTGAACTTTATATGTGTGCAACTATGCGAAGTTAACCCTGTGGAGGAAACCATCACTTTCTCAAGTGCACGAAAAGTGAACATGACAGATGATTTTATTGGGCCAATGTCCTGTGTATTCACAGACTTCATCCACCGTGTTGAATAATTTTTGTTCCTAGTTTACTGTAGGATATTCTTTCACTTAATATTTATGTAAGGTTTTGTTTCAAATAATTTGGTGATTGCAGGGGTTTGTACACTTTTATTATTATTATTATTATTATTATTATTATTGAGGACTATTTTTGTATAACTATTTCAAACAAATAGACTGTATTTCTCTAGTTTCCAGGTCTGTATTTAGTGCCAACAAAATATCTTACCCCACATGAATAAGAGTACCTTCTTGGCCGCTTGACCTCTCCTTTCGGACAACAATATTCAACCTAATCAGACGTTTGCCGTCGATTACCTATAATTGGATATCTATAGTTTAGAAATTCTGGGTATACTAATGCTCTTGTTTGTTTTATCGAAAATTTCTCTGATGAAATCCATCCAGTTGCACAACTGTCTCTTTTACACATGGATGCTATATCTTCAGTCATTGATTTCCAGTAAACGACTTAAGCTAAGAGTAAAGTTCAATATCCTTGTATTTCTTGATAACTTGTTCTTGTACGGTGTAGCATACAGTTTGCAAACAATTTGTTCACTGGTTTGAGTTGGAATTTTGTTTAGAAATTTCCTATTATGAAAGTAACATGTTATATAATATAGTACACGTGTTCCGTGGGAGGGTTAACCCTACATGGGTGATTAGTATGCGGCGTTGAACGATAGGGGTCAGGAGAAAGAACAGAGTGCATAAGTAAAAGATATGGCTGCAGAACTTTTCTGTTCAAGGAGAGACGCCGATATCTCGGGTAGAAGAGCATTTGGCCGTGATAGCCAAACACTGATTCGAATCAAGTTTGGTGCAGACGTAATTCTCACTTTTCTATATTTCGGATTAAAATCTTAGGAACACCAAAAATTTCTGATGTTATCATTTTCGGATTGTTTTAATCGAAATATCACACATTATAAAAAGACTTTTTCAGACGCCATTCTTGGTTTTCGAATTAAAAAAATACAACACTGCAATAAGAAAGAAGGTTGAGCTTTCGCCTTTCAGCTGCCTAAAATAAACCAGATTTATTAAGATTGCTCTATAATGTCAGATTGCTTGTCACGAAGTTCAACTCTAAATACATTGAAGAATAAAGAAAAGTTTGCTTGTTGATATTTCAGGTCAATGTAAGTGTTCGTTTACTGTTGGAAATGCTGTTTGGTTTGGTGGAAAGATTTTAATAATTCAGATTTTTAAGGAATTTTTTTACGATGGGATGAAAAGGCGATCTGTTAATGTCTTCAAAAAAATGGGTAATAATGGGTTTGTAAGACATATCTCAAGGATATTAAGGTATCATTGAAACATGTTCTTTTAAGAGAGGTGCCTTTGGGGTCTGTATTTTGTAAATTTTTAGCTTCGTGTCACTTTAAGTATTGCCATGGAAAATACTGCAGGGTAAGAAAATTTTTCCACTTGAAGTCTTCCTTTATTTATGTCAAGGATTTCATTGAACTAACACCCTCCTATGCAGAGTTACATTGATATAGGATAGAATAGTATCGACAGAAAAACTTAACAGAATGCTAATGAATATTTGAAAAGAGAATGATGTTGGAAGCATATTTCCCTGCTCACTCAAATGAATTACCTTCTTGTAGGATAAACTAATGCATGTTAGAGGTATTATAATTTCGAAGGCAAAATTCTGTGATTGGATCACTCAGGTTTTGGCTCCGGTTAAAGTATAAGCCTAATGCAACATTATCTATTGTATAACGTGAAGTCAAGATGATGCCCACAGAGATAAAATTTGAGTTTATATACATAACTGAACATGACCACTGCCAGCCTACTTCGATTACACCTTTTCTTCCATAGTATCTCTAAACATTGACATTACTTAAGCATACGAAAACACATCACTTCTATCTAAGGACATTTTTCCCATACAGCTTTAATTGAGACTGACGTAAAGCAATGCACACAGTCATTCCACATTCACCATATCGTCTAAAACACGTAAGAGCTTTTTTTTAGACTTAATAATTCTTCTATCCCATCCCATTTATTTCACCCCTTTTCCTCACAAGATATGTACAAGTCGAATAGCAAAAATAGCTTTAGAGTGGAGTTTGTGATGTGTATGGATAGTAAACCATGATATTGTTAGCAAAATATAGTAGTCTTTATACCGTATCTGTTTTTGTAACGAACGTATTGACATCCCTTCGGCCTGAATACTTGCGATAAAATTGTCCGGGCGTAAAATGGTACCTATTCCCCTGGTCTACTTTCCCATCTTGATATAGGTTTTCCTTTGTCAATGTGCAATAATAATTTCAAAAAATTAGGAAAATAACCACTGGCCTATATATGTAAGGGGTGGCCAGCTTTGAGCGAGGTGGATTGAGCTAATAGATCAAATCAATCCACGGCTCTTCGCTTTACGCAGATTCACAGACAAGTCCTACAATGTCCTTTCACCTATTTCTATCCTGAGCTAACATTTTCAGACATTCGAGGTCATATACACAGTTCAAGGTTTTAACATTCATAAGCTCAGGATTCAATTCATTAGCAATTTTAATATCCTTCTCTATCACCACAGGGAGAGTAGTTCCAGGCCTACCTCTAAACTTCTTTCTGTTGTCAACATTTTCAAAATAAAATTTNATTCGAGGTCATATACACAGTTCAAGGTTTTAACATTCATAAGCTCAGGATTCAATTCATTAGCAATTTTAATATCCTTCTCTATCACCACAGGGAGAGTAGTTCCAGGCCTACCTCTAAACTTCTTTCTGTTGTCAACATTTTCAAAATAAAATTTCATACTTTGTAGAGCTGGTGTATTTTCATTCAACCGTAAAACATGTCCAAGTATTTTCCATCTGGCTTTCTTGATTTCATTACTTATTGGTATTGCATCACTCATTTCATATAACGCAGCCTTCGACACTGTGTCTCCAATTATGTCTCACAAATATCACAAATTTTTCTTAATTGCTTTCTTTCTTTCACTGGCCTGCTATCGTTAGATCCCTGTAATGCACACCGAACTTAATGTCTTCAATGCTAGGTCTTAAGCCACTACGTAACGAAACTACTGACGAGGATACAAATACAAAAATGATTAGACTAGAGACTACATGACAAGTTAATGTGATTAGTTTATGTTGATGAGGCACTGATAGAAAATGGGTCTATTCAATTGAGATGTTTACACAGCTGTTATTGTATTTATGCAAGTTATACTGTACAGATTTAGTTGTTAACCTTTTTATTTTCTTGTTACCATACTTGGCTATGAGTTCTTACGAGGGGACATTTAAACACTTAACTTATTACATTGATGATCAGAATATCAACATTGCCCAACATTTGAAATTTCTATTCTTCATTTCCTTTTCATTCTTTTGGATCAAATGTTTTGCGCGTATAAGGAGAGGTAGCGTTCTGTGGGAGGCTAAGGATGTGATAAATAACGTTACAAAAACGACCTGGAACGGATTGTAACACCGATAGATTAGCTAATAAGAATAGATGGGCATGTAAGGCATAGGGAATTGTTTCAACTCAGTTCCGTTCAACTTCCGTTCTGCACTTCTTATTCTTTCTGAAATGTAGGTACAGAGGGAACTAGTTTTAATATCAAAGAAGGGCGTTAAAAAAGAAAAACAAATTTGTTTTCATGCGGAAACTATCTTGACTAATTTGTATTTCTTGTTCACTTATTTTATTGCTGTAATATCTCCATTCATTCTTTAGTTGTCCTTGTGCGTTCCATAGAAAGAGACTTGTCTTGGACCTTCTACAGCAAGGAACTTGTCATGAAGTAACGAGGAACTCCATGGGCAAATGCTCTTCTTCATAGCAGGGATGATTGTTCTTGTGACTTTCAAGAGTTTTTTTCAGCTCGTAAATTCGAAGCCGGGTACTTTTGGTTATCACAAAGCTGATCAGATTATCAACCCATGGCGCTTCAAAGTACTCAAGGCCACCACAGCTTAGCAACTGGTTGACTACCAAGGAAAGTCAGAGAAGCCTTGGAAAAGCTTAATCCTGCTATTTTTTAGAGTTTCGTAACTCCAGATACTAAATGGATGAAATCGGATCAAGAAAAAATCTGAATCAATCCTAGACTGGATTCTTATTTGACAACGTTAGCAAAACCAGTACTACTGCCCGTTACCTTCTGGGGGAAGGGGGGGTTCAACTGTTTTTTTTATTTTTGCAAATTTTTTCATCTTTTGACCTATCCAACAAGAGATTTTAGGCAAGAAGGGGAGTAAGGGTAAGAAGCATCGATTCTTGTTAAGGTCAAAATAAATTTATGATAGATCTGTACTTGTAGGATATGAATTGGAACAAAACAGTTTACTGTACTAAGTGACAATTTGTTATATCCCTGTCTTGAACAACAGATTCGGTAAAATTATAGCCTGTTCATTTTTGGATTCTGTGGAAGGCTCAGCTCTATATCCGTACTTTCGGACGAGATGTTTCATACAGGCATCTCAGATATGATTGGCGTAATGAACGGGAAGAAAAGTTGTAAAAATAATTAGGATATCAACGTGGCTCTGACAACTCAGTTAATAGAGCAGGCTGGTCTAAAATCCATAGGGGTGGATTGTATTCCTTTCAATCTTTTTAGATTCTAAAACATTACTGGATGGTTTCTACTAGGCAAATTAGAGAAAGTTAAGTATTTTTGTTTGTATCAGACCAAGTACTACAACAAATTACTTCAAATTTTAAATAGTTAGAAATGAATATAATTGCAGTGGATTAAAATATTTTGTTCAGAATCTCGTGAGGAAACTTTTAAAATCTCAGAAACAAAGAGCAGTGATTACATTCTTTCAGTGAAAAACCACTGTAAACATTCGTAGAGGATTTTTTATTTTTTTTGTTATGGCAACCAAATCATGGCAAAAGAAAACGTGGAAGACCAGCAATGACATACATCAACCAGCTCAAACATGACACAAATATAAACCTAGAAGACATTAAGAACTGCATGAAGGATAGAGACACATGGAGAGAACTAGTCAACACAGTTCGAGTTCGCTCGAATTAAGAAGAAGATGATGAAGGCATTGTTTTAGAATCTAAAGCAATGCCTTCATAGCAATGTCCACAGCTTGGTCTGTCATATGAATAATGAAACGGTAGAAACTGGTTCCATGGGTGATAAATCCTGTTTTGGACGCTCTATCTATAATGTGTATCCTGGCAATAAAGCAAAGGAAGATACTATGACAGGAAGTGATAGGCGCGTACCTTGAAGAGTTGACCGAAAACATTGAAATGGCAATGGAAGTGCTGATAAAGTTGTTGTATCTCTTTGTTTTCTAGTGTGCCCGTTGGCACAGGACGCAAAACTGACTAGGTCATCGCCTCCCCTGAACGCTTTAAACGGTAAAAGATATAATACCGTCTTTTAAAAGCACATTACAGACGACGAATTTTTAATTCAATTTATTTAAGCGAAATCCAAGAGGCAGTTAATGAAATGGTGTGTGTCCCTGTCTACCACCAAAACGGAAAAAATATCAAAACGGAAAGGTCAGTTGGAAAAATAATTTTTCAAATGCACAAGGTGTCATTTCTAGCAAAGAACAGGAATAGAAAACTCTAAAGCATATATTAAGATTCTGACAAGGTACAAGGCAGGAATGAAAAAAGGTTGAGATCAAAGTTACAAATCGGTAATATCCTCGTTTCGTATGTCGGTGATCACACAAAGATCACGACAAGGAAGACGATTGTATCATTCAAGTGGATTACCTCGTCTTCGTCTTCATACTCATCACATTTTTCCTTCAGACCATCACGTCTTAGGTGCAATAAAAAGGACTTAAGAGGTAAACATTTTGTCAGTGATGACAAAATGAAAAACGCAGTCAAGAGGTCATTTAAAGAAGTCACAAAAATTACGAGGCAAGAAGACATGTCCTTATTCAGAAGTGTAACATTGCTATTGAGAGGAGAAGTGACAATCACATTGAGAGGAAGGATGAAATCCCCAGAGAACGAGCTTTATTTTGATTCATGATACATGTTTCGTGTTGGTAATTGTAAATCTTAAAAAAAGACATTACTCTTTTATTCACCGTTTTTTATTACCCTCGAACTTAGCCACATCCTCTCTTGCTTGAGCATTTTTTGGTTTGAAAAGTTTATAGTGTACATTAGAAAGAGTTCGCTGAAAATAATAGAATTAATGTTGTGAAAGTTGCTATAGTTTCTAGATAGTACTGTTTGAAAGCTACTAGTGCACGATGAATTACCCAAATATATTGGTATCTGCATAGCATTTATGTGCTGTTTCCTAAATTTTGATCGATATGTTACAATGTAATCATCAACTTTGGAAAAATGTGAAGGAAATTAAACTCAACAAAAACTGTAAATCAGATTTATTAAATAACCTAACGGAAAAAGTTTTTAGGACTGCTGTTGAGTTTTTTAGTTTCTAGTACAACTACATAAAATTTAACATCAACAACGTGATAAGTGTCATACTACTTAGTTAATACATGCATACCTTGCAAGAGATTCGCCGATCAACTACCCTGAAGGTTCCAGCTAATACTGACCCAATCTTTCTCTCCGTTATAAGTGTTATGCTACCGAGTTAATACATGCATACCTTGCAAGAGATTCGCCGATCAACTACCCTAAAGGTTCCAGCTAATACTGACCCAATCTTTCTCTCCATTGTAAGTGTTATGCTACCGAGTTAGTACATGCATACCTTGCAAGAGATTCGCCGATCAATTACCCTGAAGGTTCCAGCTAATACTGACCCAATCTTTCTCTCCGTTATAAGTGTTATGCTACCGAGTTAGTACATGCATTCCAGGATGGAAATGGAAGCGGTAAGAAATTAATATAAATGAAGATTAAAAAGTACAAAGAAGAAAACAAACAAATAGAAATGTAAACATCTGTGTTAAAGTGGTTTTAAGCCTTGCGTAGGGTGCAGGCCTTAAAATAAAATGANCCAATCTTTCTCTCCATTGTAAGTGTTATGCTACCGAGTTAGTACATGCATACCGTGCAAGAGATTCGCCGATCAACTACCCTGAAGGTTCCAGCTAATACTGACCCAATCTTTCTCTCCGTTATAAGTGTTATGCTACCGAGTTAGTACATGCATACCTTGCAAGAGATTCGCCGATCAACTACCCTGAAGGTTCCAGCTAATACTGACCCAATCTTTCTCTCCGTTATAAGTGTTATGCTACCGAGTTAGTACATGCATTCCAGGATGGAAATGGAAGCGGTAAGAAATTAATACAAATGAAGATTAAAAAGTACAAAGAAGAAAACAAACAAATAGAAATGTAAACATCTGTGTTAAAGTGGTTTTAAGCCTTGCGTAGGGTGCAGGCCTTAAAATAAAATGATTTATTGACTACGTATTATCAGTAAAATACAAATGAACGATATTGATTGTGATGAACTGCGTCTTATATAGCAATAGGCATTTTTTAAACGTTGGACAGTACAACAGATCATTTTAAGTTGTTTGTTACGAATCTGGCGACAACTGCTATCCGCTCGATACTTGAACTGGTTTAAAATGATCTGTGAACACAGACAAGAAAAAGAAAGTACTAAGATGATTGGAATTTGCGAATTAAAAAAAAATTGGGTTTTCTAATAGTTAGTCTCACAAGAGCAAGACAGCTTAATACGGCAGATAGTAGGGGAAATTGGCGTGAGACAAAAACTCTTGGAAGAAGATGAAGCCATGATTTGTTTATGGCATGAACATGCCAAGCCAGAAGAAGAAGAAGAAGAAGAAGAAGAAGAAGAAGGAGAAGATCAAAGTTTCCATTTCTATTTAGATTGCTCAGCAACTGCTGATATTTCAGTCTTCTATCTTCTATGTGACCTATGCTATTTAATGTATATTTCATCTATATAGGTTGACTTGACGTCTTCAGCAATACGTACTGAAGCGTTCTTTTCCTAATCATAATAACAAGCAGAATGAAAATAGAAGAAACTCTAAAGGATCAATGTAAAACAAATTGATGGACAAAGGAAAACGGCAAAATTAAAAATAAATTAAAATATTTAAAACTTGAAAAGTAAATATGGAAAATCAAATTTTTCAACTCTGACTGCTTTTGTAATCGTGCAAAAATAGAGTAGCAGAAAATAAGAATAAACATGCAAGAACTACATTAAAAATCTAGCAATAAAAATAATTTTTGTAAAATATATTGAGTGCTAGCAGGGTTGTCTGAACCAGCGGGTGACATTTTGTTTTGTTCTTCTCAGGCGAGGCGACTCTACGATGACGGCTGCTAGCCTGGTACCTAAACTTGAAAAGAGGTCGTCCAAAGTAAGGGGTTCAGAACGAGTCAGTGGATGAAATATTCTACAACGCTAGCTATGTAGCAATCCAAGTAGACTGACCATGCTTGGTAAACTGGCTCCTTGTAAGATTCCTCGTCTGGTCAAAAGGGGTACAGAAGTTTCTTTATCAGGCCAAAGTAAATGATCAAGAGGAAATTCAAAACGTTGGTTGCTGGTGCTGTGAACGTAGTTGAAGATTTGTCAAATCAGTCATTGCAAAAGGGTTTCACTAAACACGTTTTGACTAAATGGTGGCTATAACAAGGATTGCTCCCTTGCAACTAAGCATTTTTCGGATCTTCCTTAAGTTTACACATGGAGCCTTAGAGATTTCCAACACCTCTTCGACATTTTGTTTTAGAAACGATTCTTATCTAATGCGATTGATAAGAACTAAAATTTGACAGCCTTTGTTTTCGGATTCAAGCTTGTAGAAAAAAGAAAAAAACTACCATTTTATCCAGAAATGGTTATAACTGTCACGCTTTTGTTGGAACGCTGATAATGCTTTCTACCCTACTTTTTTGTTTTCCTTGTTGTTGTCAAGAATAAACACTTCCAAGGATTTTATATGGTTATGGTGCTTATTGGAGTTTTGTTGTACATTCTTAGTTTTGTCTGTTCCATTTGTAAATCCTGTATCGGACAACAGGAGTACCTGGAGTCTGTAGGCAACAAACACAAAATTATTTTCACTGTTTAAACACTATCCATAGCTCAAGCTTGGTAAAACACATTAACAAATGCATTAAATTTTGATCTGCTGCTGAAACATTTTAAAGAATGTCATCCAATCAGTCACTTAATGTTGATCATGATCATTCGGTCCAAGTTTGTAAAGTGATATTTCATGTTATTACGTATCAATGTATTTTCTATGCTGTTCGTTATTTTGTACTTACAGCATACAAATACAGTCACAGACACACAGTGACAGACAAAGACACAGACACAGGCATAAACAGAAACACAAGCACACACACAAACACAGAAAAGAATGAAATGAAAGAAATGTAGTTAGTTCTCAAGCTTACTTTATCTATGTATATGTATCTCTACACCTTTATCTTCTCCAGAAAAGTAAACTTGGTTCAGAGTAAAGCAGGGAGCATTCACAATCACTTTTCCTGCTAACAGTACAATCAGAAATACCATAAGGATTACATTGGAAATTTATACAACAATAACACTTGTCATTGAATTATCGGACAGATTACTACGTTTGACAAACTTTATCAAGTAACTCTTATCCTCCTCCTCCTCCTCAGGTGCCGTGTCCAGGAACGTTGGCGATCATGGCTCTCCACAGATCTCTGTCCNCTGACTGCTTTTGTAATCGTGCAAAAATAGAGTAGCAGAAAATAAGAATAAACATGCAAGAACTACATTAAAAATCTAGCAATAAAAATAATTTTTGTAAAATATATTGAGTGCTAGCAGGGTTGTCTGAACCAGCGGGTGACATTTTGTTTTGTTCTTCTCAGGCGAGGCGACTCTACGATGACGGCTGCTAGCCTGGTACCTAAACTTGAAAAGAGGTCGTCCAAAGTAAGGGGTTCAGAACGAGTCAGTGGATGAAATATTCTACAACGCTAGCTATGTAGCAATCCAAGTAGACTGACCATGCTTGGTAAACTGGCTCCTTGTAAGATTCCTCGTCTGGTCAAAAGGGGTACAGAAGTTTCTTTATCAGGCCAAAGTAAATGATCAAGAGGAAATTCAAAACGTTGGTTGCTGGTGCTGTGAACGTAGTTGAAGATTTGTCAAATCAGTCATTGCAAAAGGGTTTCACTAAACACGTTTTGACTAAATGGTGGCTATAACAAGGATTGCTCCCTTGCAACTAAGCATTTTTCGGATCTTCCTTAAGTTTACACATGGAGCCTTAGAGATTTCCAACACCTCTTCGACATTTTGTTTTAGAAACGATTCTTATCTGATGCGATTGATAAGAACTAAAATTTGACAGCCTTTGTTTTCGGATTCAAGCTTGTAGAAAAAAAAACAAACTACCATTTTATCCAGAAATGGTTATAACTGTCACGCTTTTGTTGGAACGCTGATAATACTTTCTACCCTACTTTTTTGTTTTCCTTGTTGTTGTCAAGAATAAACACTTCCAAGGATTTTATATGGTTATGGTGCTTATTGGAGTTTTGTTGTACATTCTTAGTTTTGTCTGTTCCATTTGTAAATCCTGTATCGGACAGGAGTACCTGGAGTCTGTAGGCAACAAACACAAAATTATTTTCACTGTTTAAACACTATCCATAGCTCAAGCTTGGTAAAACACATTAACAAATGCATTAAATTTTGATCTGCTGCTGAAACATTTTAAAGAATGTCATCCAATCAGTCACTTAATGTTGATCATGATCATTCGGTCCAAGTTTGTAAAGTGATATTTCATGTTATTACGTATCAATGTATTTTCTATGCTGTTCGTTATTTTGTACTTACAGCATACAAATACAGTCACAGACACACAGTGACAGACAAAGACACAGACACAGGCATAAACAGAAACACAAGCACACACACAAACACAGAAAAGAATGAAATGAAAGAAATGTAGTTAGTTCTCAAGCTTACTTTATCTATGTATATGTATCTCTACACCTTTATCTTCTCCAGAAAAGTAAACTTGGTTCAGAGTAAAGCAGGGAGCATTCACAATCACTTTTCCTGCTAACAGTACAATCAGAAATACCATAAGGATTACATTGGAAATTTATACAACAATAACACTTGTCATTGAATTATCGGACAGATTACTACGTTTGACAAACTTTATCAAGTAACTCTTATCCTCCTCCTCCTCCTCAGGTGCCGTGTCCAGGAACGTTGGCGATCATGGCTCTCCACAGATCTCTGTCCTTCGCTGCCCTCAGTAGTTGTAGCTCGCTCTTTGTAGACCATGCTGCAATATTGCCCATGTACTTGGTTCTTGGTCGTCCTCTGCCTCGTTTCCCATCTATCTTTCCCGTCAGCGTCAACTCCTCAAGCTCTTCTTTCCTCATTATATGTCCTAGGAAGGACAGCTGCCTTTTTCGAATGGTGGACAGCAGCTTAACTTAACTCTTATAATTAAGTGTAAACAAGGCTCCCTCAAAATCAAGGTATACAAAGGCATAATGACACCACTTTGACAATGGCTCATGAACTAATCTACAGAGATATGTTTTAACTTATATTTGCCACATTCATCTCTTAGCATATTTTTTAACTAACATAAGGCAAATAGATTGAACTATTTCTGATAGCTATCGTGGCCACGTGCTCTAACACTTGAACTTTCGACTCTAAGTTCTTAACCAAAACATTTTACAACTTGACCTTTCACTTAAATTCATCAGTCTTAACCTAGGTCTCTATTGCTTGACGTCTCATCTCAACCACACCTATTTTTTCACCCCTCTTTCCACAATCTTCGATGGGTTTCTCCAAGAACACAGAAATTGAATTGTACTTGTCAGTTTAGGGTTGTTCCTACCTTGGAAGGCTAATAGTCGTTCCGTGGGAATTTCACCCCTGTACCTGTGATTCCAGTTTATAAAGTCTTGATGAGGTTTTGTGACCCCTGAAGTGGGGGTGCTTAACTTGTAAGCACGACATTTTGATAAGCAGCATTTTGGTAATTAATGTAAAAGCAAAGCAAAAGCAAAACTAATAGTCTACAGACAGGTTTTGACAGAAACATTGATAGACAGACAGACAGATTCGTGACATCGTCTCACCCACACGCTTGACAATTAACGAGAGAAAATCAATGTGACAAAATACAATGTTATTCTCTAACTTTTGTTTTTACTACAATTTAAGATCCTGTGGCCATTAGTTTATACTTCCGTTTCGGTTTGAAGGACCCTCGGAAATGGAGGAGTGGCATGAGGGTCAAATCCAATAACTAATATTTCAGATGATTTCACTGTATTGTTTAAAGTCAAACAGGGGTGGTAGAGGTAATAATAAGCTCATTCTGGGGTGCATGCTCTTTTCAAATGGCCTCATCTTGCCTTGACTTACTTGTCCCGATTGTAAATCAGAGACTTTTTCGGTTAAATTGGTGTGATGTCTGGTCAAGTTTTCATGTCGAGTTCACAAGAACGTATCAAATGCAAATACAATTCTTAAACGTCCAATGTTGTAAATTCCTATGCAAATAAAACGACTTTCTTTGACAGTGAGATATTCTCGCCTTTTAAAACTGTAATCCGTTCAACAGAGAGCAGCTTTGTTGCTAGGCTGAGACAAGAAACACTTAAATGTGTCTGTTTTGTGATAAGCAAGGGGTTAAATATTGCTTTGAAATAAAATTCTTTTCTCCGAAGATTACTTGACCCATTTGGTTGCTCCCCTGGTGGTGAGCCTTTTGTTTTTTGATATACTTCAAGGTCATTCAACGTATTAACAGAACTGCTTCTTCAGCGAAGATGGTAGAGATAGCAAAAAGGTGAGTTTGTTTCATAAATTTGTTGCGTTTCATAGATTCACACAAGTTCGGGTGATACTTCTATGAAATCTTCGCTTTTAATTTAATGCGAAGAGGTTTGTTTTGCTGACCCTTAAGTCTAAATCGGTTCTTCTCTTAAGAGAATAGGCGTTTTTATCCATGGTCATAAAATGTTTACTTCAAAAGCAACATTTGGTGGGATTATTCGCTTGGATAGTAAAAGCCGTTCAACCATTTTGTCACAAAAGATGAGATTGCTTTGCGGTTTTCACAATGTTGAAAAGAAACACTTTTGAAAGAAATTAGCGCCTTGTGACTATTTTGTTTTCTGGAAAATGTGTTCTTTTGGCGTTTTATTTGGCGTAATGGTGTGGGCACTGATTGAAAAGTGGTGTTTTCCAGGAAGCTCGTTGTGTCTGGGCCCGCCACTTTTCATGCTCTCTGCTCTTATCGCGCATGCTCAAATCCCCCATCGTTTCCGGTAACACATGAACCCTTTTTGCATGAAAGGCCAGAATATCAACCGATCATAACAAGGAGGCAGCAGTTACTCATGAGTGAACTCATCGAAAGAAAAGGGATGTCTTCTCGGGAAAGTTATCGTTACTGTTTGTCTGGTTTTGTATAGCGATGAATTAAAATTTAGGTAGAAACTACAGCCATCATCTATCAGCAAAATCACCATGATGGCGAAGCAGGTCTCTGCAGATGTCCAAAATTGACTTCGGCAAGTATTAATCAGAGGAAAGGAATGCACATTTTGGCCTCACAAGTAAATCAATATCACCCTCAATTGTTAATGTAAACAAGTTGTCTCCCATTGCTTCATTCCTACTTGTGAAGATTGTTGACATTTGCGAATGTGAAAGGATTGATGACCAAGTGAATTTCCAGGATTCGCTTTCCCTCATGCTTAAGGACGAGGTTTCTTTTATTCCGTTGACAACATGTTATTTCCCAATACGTTTTTTAGTTCCAGGTGTGCAAGGACAAATATAATTAGTACGAGCATTAGTGAATTATTTAAACGATCTGAAACACAAATTCTTTGCACAATTCAAAAAGCCGAAATTTCTGTGCATTCTTCTATCGAGGACACGTTCCACATCGGGTTGGCTTGTACATTTTCTTTTCTAGTTTTTTTTTTTTCAACTCACAGTTTCAATTTACTATTGATGAAAAAATTATAAATCCTGATCAATAATGGTTTGAACATGCAATTGATAAAAGGCTATTGAATGAGATCACCAGGAATGATAACATCACCGTGAAACCCTCAATATGACGCCTTTAACTTTTACAGACCAAAATTACAGGGAAGTTTTAAGCAGTGAAACAGAGAAGAACTTTGCCAAATTTGATCTTTGAAATAAAAGATTTGTGTGAAATACTTTTGTGTCTTTTTTGAAGAAAAATTGCTTTGATAACAAAATATTCAACATGTTTGTAATAAACCCCAGATACAAAATGACATGTTAGTGAAGAGAAAACGTGGATAAGCTTCCAACCTAAGCATTACTCAATGTACCGACGACTTTCCCAAATATCCATCGTTTGTCGTTACTCATGAATAATTAATGAGCACTTTTTGATAATTTGAAATTTGGACCCGACCACCCAAGCAAATGCACAAGACCCCACTTGGGCCTATCGGGTGCGCCAGTTGTCATCTCAAGAAACAATCTGTGTCCAGAACAGGCTGAAAAGTAGCATGGCTGTATATTTCAGTTTTGCTTGGTTAACATAAGTTTTTGATTGTAACATTGGTTGTAAGATGATTCTATTCATACTATTGATGATTACTATTGATGATTACTATTGATGATTACTATTGATGATTGCTATTTGTGATAACTATTTGTGATTACTATTTGTGATTACTATTTATGATTACTATTTATGATTACTATTTATGATTATTACTTATGATAACTATTTATGATTACTATTTATGATTACTATTTATGATTACTATTTATGATTATTACTTATGATTACTATTTATGATTACTATTTATGAT
>RDPX01000498.1:96841-154749 GCA_003991215.1 Morbakka virulenta | reverse complement strand
ATGCTTTTCAATGCTTTTCGTTGCTTTTCAATGCTTTTCGATGCTTTTCAGTCCTTCTCAATCCTTCTCAACCCTTCTCAATCCTTCTCAACCCTTCTCAATCCTTCTCAACCCTTCTCAACCCTTCTCAACCCTTCTCAATTCGTCTACATTATTCTTTATTCTTCTTCATTCTTCTCAAATCTTTTCAGTCCTCAGTGACGACCCAGTGATGACGCAATGATTCTGTCCCAAAGATTTTCGCTCCGTTATTCGTGGTCTAATAATAAATAATCAGAAGAAACTTTTTTCCCTGTGGTTTTCTCGTTATTAAGCAGTGCCGAATACCAAACACCAAGGATACTACTTGACAATCGGTATAAAACCATGTGTTCCAACCCTCCCGTTTTAAGACCATGTGTTCCAACCCTCCCGTTTTAAGACCATGTGTTCCAACCCTCCCGTTTTAAGACCATGTGTTCCAACCCTCCTGTTTTAAGACCATGTGTTCCAACCCTCCCGTTTTAAGACCATGTGTTCCAACCCTCCTGTTTTAAGACTTGTCTCCCGTGCGCCCACTGAAATAAAAACCTTCTGTTGAAAGAATGATTTGAAAGTTTCGTACAGGAAACAGTTTAAAAACCAATTGTTTCACTACTGGATCTGATTTTGTTATTCAGTATTAAGGCTTCCATAGACTAATTCAATATATTAACAGTTAATGAAAAGCATTCAAAAACTTTTTACTGGAAATAGTAAACCTATATTCAATAATCACTGAATCACTGAATTTTCTCCTCCACAAAACAACAGAAGGAATTGTCTCCACGAATGTGTACGTTCTTTCTTATAATGTTGATGACAATAAGTGTATATCTAATTAGATAGAACTTCCTGATTACGTCCTGCCAGTATCTTTTGAAATCAATCGCTTTTGATTTGCAAGTATTAACAAATGATAACAATTGTTTCGATTGAATTATAACAAGAAGATATTTATTGAGTTTTTACACTCATATTTAATTTTGAAAACGTTAAAATCGTTGCATTGTCAAATGTTTAAGTAAAACTCGGTGAGTAAAGTAAGTGGTTACTTGTATATACATGCGTTTTGAAAAATTACAACTTGTGATACCAAGCCATCTATATTTTCTCGGGTTACAAGCTACAGCTTTTTTTAACTAATCATTGAAGAAAATTTCAGATCTTTTGAGTCTTTATCATCTATTAACTCTACTTAGAAAAAGAACCGTGGTATCCTAAACCTGCACGGTACTGAAGAAAGAATTCCTTGAGTACTAAGCAATAGCAAATCCTAGGCTTTTTGGGATATCTGCGACGATTCATAGACAGAAACCACCAGAGAAGTTCTACCACCGAATGAACATGATACGGAACTATTTGAAAAACCACTGCCAAACTTGCCCGCAATTGCTTTGTTCATATTAACTGTTCTCCACAGTAATGTTGCAAAAGAACGGATATTTTCTATGATTACCAGAAATAACACGAAATTCCGTTCAACATTAGACCTTAAAAGCTCATTGAATTCAATTATTCTGATAAAATTGAATAAACCAGAACAGCTTATTGCATGTTTTAGATTCAAGCTATCACAAGATTTACTGATGAAGTGTAGATCAGCATGTAGAACAGACTGTTGTAAAGTCACAAGGGGAAGAATAAGGGGAACTTTTTAAACACTGTCGAGAGGGTGGCTGTAGAAGCATCGGCCGTTGATCAAAGATGTCAAATGGGTTAGATTATATTCATGATGTAGAATGCCTTTCGTGATGTATAATACCTTTGAAATTTATCTACCATATTAACGTTTAATTTTAGTCTATTTTTGCGATCCGAGGCATTTGGTTTTACGAAATATTTCTCCACTGTACTCCAACCATAGTGGCTCGATGTCCCTCACTCATTCAATCTGGGTTAGTTGTCAGGATTCTGGCGTAGGCGGTAGCCATAACAGCCTTCTCTTGGCGGTTCTTCAGACCCTAAGTGAGCACATTGGTCTTTAACCAGTTGTACTTTCTAATCATGCCCAGTACGTTGTTCTTTGTCTTCCCCTTGATCGTTTTCCTTCAACACGGCCAGTCAGCACAACCTCTTCAAGCCGCTCCTTCCTCATCACAAGTCCTACAAACCGAATCTGCCTGTTCACGACCGTCTGTAATAAACATCTATTAGCCCCTGCCTTACGCAGAATGCCCACATTGGTTATCCTGTCTGTCCATAATGCCCTCAACATTCTCCTTAGAAACCACATTTCCACTGCTCTAATCCTGTCTTCCAGACTTTTGTAATAGTCCAACTCTCTCAACTATATAGCAGAGTTGATCACACGCAGGATTTAAGTAGCCTACTTCTAGTTTCGATTGTCACACTAATTGGCCCCTGAACCTTCTCAAGCTTTTTGAAGTTTGTTTTTGCAATGCCAATTCTTCTCTTTATTGCAACCTCTGATCTGGTCTCTCACAAGGAAGTCTTCCGTTGAATGGACTTCATGGGTTAAAATTTATGTAAAGTGAGGGAGACCTAAGTAGTATTCTGTTTGCTGAACTTGGTAATTTATTAGAAGCTGTGTTAACAAACTTAATTTTCGAGGAAGAATTTCATGTTCATGTTATACACGGTATTTTAGCTTGATGCCATGATCGCCAACGTCATGAAATGACAGGGCACCAACACAGACAGTCTAGATATCGAGATCAAAGGCATTATCTTAAGATCTGAGTGGAGAAAACACCAATGAGAGCGAGACGGTGTGCGAAAAAGCAGGACGAAAAATATTTGATTGAAGCCAGAAGACGGGGGACATCATGTTAAAAGACAAATGATGATGATAATGATGATGATGATGATGATGATAGTAGTAGTAATATTTCTCAGAAATTTGAAAACTGGATTGAGAAACCAGGGTTCCACGTACTTTTTGCACTAGTTTAAAAATCTGCCTTGTTGGGAACAACTAAAATCCTCCGAAAGGTACTTGAAATGTGAAGTGTAAAAGTGTCAACTTGTCGGTCCCTGGGAATTTCTTCGCTTAACAGGGAACTGAAAGCAATTCCATCAAGCTAGGAAAAGCTAAGTTTGTTGGTTAAAAAATAATTGTAATAATGATTACAGTGATAATATTAATTTGGCATACCTTGTAACTTGGCTTTGAGGGACCTATTTATTGTAGTTTTTGTCATCGAATAGACCTATAAAAAGTTTCCACTCTGAATTTAATACAAAGCAGACATCCTTTTATACACTGTTAATTATCTGGCGAGGAATGAGAAGAACTGTAGTCATGAGTTATGGCGTACAACAACAACTTCATGAGCAGTGTGCTTTGATCTCACTTCTATGGCCAGGGTGCAGGCGTCTGAATTCTGGTTTTTACGCATCCATCACTTCATGTTGTGTAACCCCTGCCGATAACAATTTGAAGAATGTGTGGTGAAAGAGAAGAAACTGCAGGTCTTTAAGTAGGTGACAATGAGACGGAGAATCCAGATGGAGACGCAATAATTTTGCAAAGCGAATAAATACCGGTACACTGGAAGTTTTGCAGTAGCTTTGAAAATTGGGTGCATTCACAAAAAACTTGGAAAATGAGTAAAAAAAAGCCAAAATATCGATAAGCAACTAAAGAACACAGCATTACTACTGTCAGAATCCTCAGAAGAGTGCTTGCAACAGAAATTACGAGTTTAGACTACAAGGCATTTAATCATTTATGACCTGCTCCTGTTGGGAATTGTTTCAGCACGAGAGAAAACCGATAATATTAATAGTGATTACAATGTTGTGAGTGAAGAATGAAGCTGGTATATTAATTTATATTTCCATGTGAAGTGTGAGTGAATGGATCCGCTTCTCAAGTTGATTTTATGCCAATATCTGTAAGCCCTTTGAGTATTTTTTTCTAGAGTATTTTTTTCTAATGTCATTGCTTCATTTTCAGCTTTTTGTAGTGGATTTGATGTGGCACCAACAAATTGACTCACAGTGGAGAAGTAAGAAAACCACAATTTTTTAATTAGGCTTAACTTCTTCACATCACAGTGCACTAGACCGAATTGTGTTTCAGCTTTCTGCAAAATTTCCGCCAAAATCACTTCTCAAATACAGGTTGGCTGATGCAATGTTGTATCATCCAATTTCTAGATTAAAATTCCATACATAATTATAAAATTATCGCACTGTTGCCTATTTCTAATCGCATCATGTTTAAACCGACATGTCTGACGTTTTTCTAAAATTAATTTGAAGTTCATGAAATCTCTAATTTCCAACATTTTCTTCATAACTTCAGAATTAAAAAAGTTGAACCTGAAAATGTTGCCACTACGAAACAAGCAGGAAAGCGTAAAAATGTTTGAAGTTAAACTAATGAAAATGCAGTTTTATAAATGGGATTTTATGGAAATGTTTTAAAGAATTTTCTGCGCGAAAAGGTCCAATCTCTGGCCTCCGTGAGGATTGATATCCAATAAATTATGAACAGCCAGGATTAACCGAATTCATAAAGACGGTAAAATCAGAGTTTGCAAACCATTGTCCGATATTCGTTTTCCTGTAATTTCTGAGATACTAGAAAGGTGTGCAACGAATCTTTAATCGTACCAATTATTGTCACCACGACAGTTTAAACTCTAAAAACACACAAGTACAGAGTCTGTAAATATTTTATTTTTCGATGACACACGAAAAGCAGTGGATCATCGTAAATTAACTATTTGTAGATCTGAGTAAAGCATTTGACACTGTAAGTCATTCAGCCATGTTACACAAGCTACCCGAATGCGGGATCACCGCACAAGAACTGAACTGGACTGGTTTTCAGTCCCAGTAAGGACGAAAGAGCAAACAAACATAGAAGTGTGACAGACTTGCAGAGAAAAGACTTGATTTTGAATAAGAATAAGGAATCTTCAACCTTGATCGAAGTCAGCTTTTATCCCTATGTCATTTCAAATTTTTCAACCAAACTTAGAAAAAGAAATGTTACTGCTCGGTGGTTTGTTTAGACCGAGGTCGATAATGAATCCTCCTGCCGTAAATAGGTCTGGCTGTCAGTGATTGTTCTTGAAAGTAACCCATTTGTGAATTCGGGGGTTAAAATTTGTTGGCCTTCACAGAAAACCTTACCGGAACCATTAAATAATTGCTTCAGTGATGTGAACGGGTGTAATCCTTGTGGGAATATTACAAGTGAGAAAAAGAATTATCCGTTTTTGGTCAACATGTGGACAAAATGTGGTCCATTTAAAAACTTGAAAGAAGACCAAGCAAAAAAAGTAAGTGGATTATCATCAAAGCATCAATTTTTAACTCTATTTGCCTTTGGCGCCGACAACAAAGAGAAAAAAGTGGAAGGAAAGCTTATATTATGGTGGCCAGAGTAAAGAAAATTTAAGAAGGCAGAAAAAATAATTTGACAGAGGTTATACTGCGAGGGTGGATCCATTGGGAAAAAAAGGAGAGATTTAAGAGTTAAGAGTAGAAGAGTTTCAAATAGGGTCCAGAAAAGGATAGCACAATCGTTTGATCATGTGACCAGAGGAAAGAAGAGTTATTCAGGAACTAAAATAATAAATTTTTGGTCGGTAAAGAGAGAGAGAAAAAAGGAAAATTTAAGGCTAAGACGGAAGAAACAGAGGAAGGAGCGAGTGCCTAGTTTGCCAAGGTTAAGGAATGCCGTTAGAATATTATTTAGAAAAACATTTTATTTTTGCTACTCATAGTTGTTTACTTCTTTTGTTTTTCTTTTGTTATTTGCTGAAATATTTGACTTGGAAATAGTAATAATAATAATAATAATAATAATAATAATAATAATAATATTAACAATAAAAAAAATAATCATAGAAATAGTAATAATAATAAGAAAGATAACTTAGTAAGAGAGCTAGAGCTACTTGCGGCCGTTTTGTTTAGTTATTATGGAAGGCTTAAAATATTTCAATTACCTGGTTTACCCTAGATATTCTTTTCATGGCACCTCCTCATGAAATGAAGAGGTTCTTGCATGATTTGAAATCAAGCGTGAGCTGCTTTGCATCATCCGAGAAGACAGCTGAATTACTTAGCGACGCAATTAGAAAGGGAGAACTCGACGATCTGGCCCTCAGCGAAAAAGTTGTAGAAAAACGCGCCTGGTGACGTCAGCGAAGGGTCTTCCTTCAAAAGATTGAAAAAAGTAAGAGTTCAAACATCTGAAGCCATGCACGTGATCATAAACGTTGGAGGAGATTGTTTTGCCAAACATCAAATCAATGGAGGTACACACAAACACCCCCACAGATTTCTGAAATGAGCATTATTCAGGAAAATTGATTCTGACTCGGTCCAGAGTGTACAATAATTGTATGGACGAGCAACGTGTCATCCAGTGAGCGTGCACTTATAGACACTTGAGGATGTATTGTTCAGACTAATCGGATGATAGCAGAAAAACCTGATTTCACAGACACCATAAGTACCCACATAAGATTATGATGATTCAGGGCTAGAATATGTTAAGCATCCAAACACTCATTATATATTGGATCTACAATTAGAATTCAGTGGCATTCTTTTCCCACGACGGCAGAAATATGACAAATGGTTACCTGGAGATGTTAGTAAAACAATGTGGGCCAATCCAAAATGTAACGGAATTTTAAGGCCCTGTTTTGATTTTTGAATAGCTCAAGACAAAATCTGATGTGATTTTTCTCCGAATTGATATTAACTGGATGATTTGGCCACAAAAGCAATTGGAAGAATTCGCGTTTTGAAAAAAAACGAATCCTTGGAACCCTAAGATGTCATGGTAAAAGTTGAGAACGGGAACCTACTTGAAAGGTACAAGCTTCTTAAGATAAGATGAAAAATCATCGGCCATGGGACCTTTGCACGCAGAGAAAAGACCCCACAAAACTCGAGGCCGAAAACGACTGAGACAGAATAAGCAGAACTCCATCAACTGCACCATCGAGTGGAGAAGTCTACGTAAACTATTTCGAAAGTGTTCGGAAAAAATTGTTTCTTGATATTGAACGAAATTTTGCGTTGGACAGGTGGTCAGTATCATCAATCATTATTCAACCATTATCACATGATTGTGTTTCCCCCACCCAGTATACCCGTTTTTTGCAGTACCCCGGTAATGGTTGTGTCTTCTGTTAATCCTCGCCATAGCTGCACACAGCATTTTTATATGACATGTTAACATTGCTTTCATTCAAGCATGCTTAAGTAGGGTGTTCAACCTGCCGCAAATTTCTATGGAATCTCACCGAAACTGTTTCCAACGTTAGTAATGTTGATCATTTCTGCACCTAAGGTAGATTTAAATATATTGAATGTCAGATCATTTTTTAGCTCTTGAAATAAGCTTTAAAAATCTTACAGACATGTGCGGTCTACTTTCTGCAGAGCAATTGCTGAACCTAAAATAACACGGCGAACTAATTTTCTCGCAGTGAAAACGTCGCGGCCATGGTCCTTGACGAACCAAAGTTGATCCTCTGGGTCGTTTTTTCCTTTGTCGCAAAAACAATAACTTTTGAACACAAATTACTCTCATTAGTGAGTGGATTCAGCGATTCTCAACCTTTCTATGGATAGCATACACAACATTGTTTTTGTACTTAAGCTCGCCTCCCCTGCAAAAACAAAGTTTCATTTGTCGATTTGTATGTTTTCTCAGAAGAGATTTTGTTTCTCTGTGATCACATCGGAAAGTTGAAGTACTTGAGAGCTGAAATCGAGTTCTTTCTATAAATCTTAACTCATATCTTTGGCGAGACCTGAGACTTTATACGAAAAAGATCATCGAAGAACGCACGTGAATGTCTCGCCATTTTTATTGACCATTAAACAAAGGAAGTAGGATGCTGGATGCAAAGGATGATCCAGAGCAAAGAAAAACAATAATTTTAAAACGATACATTTTTGTGGAAAACAGAAGTATCTTTCATCAGCAGAAACTGTTGAGCTCTACAAGGAGAAGTTTTCTGTATCCACTGAAGAACCAGGGCCTTCTGTTATAGCTATTTAGATACGGTTGAAGGGTGTTTATGAAAAGGTAACAGAAAATTTTCGAAGGACAAAGAAAACTGCGATAGTTAGGTAAATGTCGCTTGCTGCAAGTATTTTGTACTTTTTTATAGAAAGCTTTACCGTTTATCAGGAAAAAATCAATTATTAGCCCTTCCTTCCCCCCCACGATACTCCAAAAACACCACTTAGATTTACATTGTCAATTACCTTATCGGCCTTTAAGCCGCCGGCCCTAATTCCGCCAGACTAGAAAATCGGCTTAGCGCCACTTAGGGCCACATTTTATGCCTCCCAGTGATAAGGAAAACGAACAAATTAGGAGACTGCATATTTTTTTATCTTTCTGTTTGCTGTTCTACTCCTTAATTTTTATCCATCCTGTTCAATCAATTACAATTATTCTACTTTCTTGCTTTGTCCTTCTTCACCGTCTGATTCTACCCGAATCGGAAAGGGTTCTTCTCTCAAAATGTCATCTTCATCCGGGCGCGGGAGTTCTTCATTCCCTTCTTCTCCTTCCTCTCCTTCCTGATCTTTTCCTTCTTCTAATTCTTCTTCATTAAAGAAAGTTTCCTTCATTTTTTTCAATTTGAGTTCGCACTAGCATTTCCGTTTTTAAAAAGATGGCTTTGTTTTCATGCGCGAAGTGCATTATGATAGGTACCTCTCATCCGCCTTCGAGAATAGGCAAAATCCTTGGTGTGGTATTCGAAACTGTTCCTGTCACTGGACCTCCTTCTTGTATGAAATAGAAAATGAACCTCGACAATTCTCTGGGAACATGCTCAACTGTCACAGGTCTAATTCGCTCGACTCTCTTTATGGTTATTCCACAACAGTAAGGGTCGGTGTTAATAGAAATATCTTTAACATCTTTCAACACAACAACGGCCTGGTATAATTTTATGTTTCTCCAGGTAGTGTTCCGGTAAATATGGTAACCTCGACTTCCAATCTCTTCAGAGAACGAATACTTTGTACCAAAGAGTCGAAATAATAAGACATTATGTCGTGATCTGTTTTTTAAAGATTCGAATTTTATTGTTATTATTAAAACTCTATTGTTAAACCTTAATGATCCGAATGTAATTTGGTACTTGAGTACTCTCCTCCGTTGCTCATATAAAGATATACCAACATCATTAGATTGTAAAAGATTTAAGAAGGAGATTTTTTAGCAATATTGCGAAATCTTGGAAATCTTGCTTTTGATTTTGTTGCATTGTCCAGTTCTTTTTAACGTGGTTTCTTTCGTAACATACAGAGGGCACCTAGATGGATATAACAAAATATTCTAAGAAATCTAATGATAAGCTAGATGGCCGCGTACTCAACTCTCATGTTCCGTGCCAATCAACATCTTCGGTGCTTTCAGCTGCAAGAGAGCTTAACAGTTTGCAAAAAGAAAAAGATCGTAAAAAGACAAGACAAATCCTGCCTGAACACATTAGAAAGAATGTGGCTTACTACACATGGAAAAATGGAAATCCAGAAGTTAGGAGATAGGCTGCAAAAAAGTATCCGGATTACACATTTAAAAGAGAGACTGTTAGGGATTGGGAGCTGAAATATCAGAAAACTTTTTAAAATAATGATGTAGAAGATGTTTTCACTTTGAGTCGGCTAGGAAGACTGTACAAAATAAGTGATGATTTAACAGCTGAAATCAAATCTATCTTACATAATTTAAGGGAAAGTGGCGGAGCAGTCTCACGCAAAACTGTGATAGCGATAGGAAATGGAGTACTGAAAGCAATATGCTCCGAAATTTTACAAGAGAACGTTTGAGCACGTCACTTACTACTAAATGGGCAAGAGGAGTTCTTAAATCCCTTGATTGGATCAAAAGGCGTTACACAATAGCTAAACAAGAAATGAACCCAGCCCTGTATGAAGAATTAACATTTTCTTGGAAAAGAAAAATTGCAAGTGCAGTCTTTGAGCGCAAGATTCAGAAAGAAATGATCTTGAACTTTGACCAAACTGCTATTGGACTTATAGCACCAAACAAATCTACATTTACTGACAAAGGAGCCCACTCAGTTCCTATTGCAAATGCTGATGATAAATGCCAAATCACAGCTCCTTTTTGAATCAATATGGTTCGTGATTTTTTACAAGTACAATTGATTTGTGGGGGTGCTACTGAAAGATGTCACCAAAAGGTCAATTTTCCCCAGTCATTTCATATAACTCATTCTCCAAATCAATGGTCAAATGAAGGAATCGTATTAGAGTACCTAAAGAAGATCATATTCCTATACATCAAGAGCAAACGTATGAAACTAAACCTTCTTGAGAATGCCAAAGCTATGCTGATATTTGACATTTTTAAAGGACAGACAGCTGGTGCTGTCAATGATTTGCTAAAGCTGAATAACTTCATCATGATACATATGCCGAACAACCACACAAACCTATTCCAGCCATTTGACATTTCGGTGAACAAGAGTGTGACATGCTTCATTCATCAATGAAGCATGTCAAATACCAAGATTGGTATGCAGAAAAAGTTCTTCAACAGCTGAACACAGGAGTTATCGCTCATGATGTTAAAGTGGACGTGAAGTTAAGTGTCATGAAACCTTTTCATGCCAAGTGGATTATTCAGATGTACCAACACTTAAACAAAATCCAAAATATCGTTATCTCAAGCTTTAGAAAGGCCCATATAACTGAAGCCTTTAACGAAGCAGAGCAGTTAGCGGAACCATGCGAAAACCCATTTGCTGAAAGCGATTTATTGACAACTTGAAGCACAAGTCTCAAAAGGAACAACATTAATATGAAACTTTTTTTTATTTTGTTGATATTGGAGGAAGAAAACTTACTCGACGCAATCAATTAGTGTCCATTCGTTTGTCTTATGTGATATAACTAAACAAAAGTCTTTATTCCCCTATGTATGCGATTTTCAGTTTTAAAAAAATTGAAAAAATAACGCCACTTTTTGCTAATTTCACCAAAATCTTGGCCTTTAATTCGCCGACCCAAAATCCGCCACTCCAAAATCCGCCACCCTAGAATTCGCTACCCCCCAAAAATAACGCCATTTTGGGTCGGCGGATTAAGGGCCGATAAACTTTTATATCTTTAATTTGCATTCCAGCAAAAATTTTTGTTGTCATGCCAACAAATAAGGGGTTAAGTTGCAAGCAAATTTTTCCCAAACGTACCCTTCACTATTTGATAGTTGACATGGAGGGTTTTTTTAATTAATTATGCCATGATTTAGGCTTTGTTAAAAATTGAAGCCTATTTAATAACAATTTGTAAGTGATTCCATTCATTGTTTCCATGGTAACTGGCGTGTTTCCATGGCAACAAGTACCCCCAAATTAGCTCCAAACAAGTATTGTTTCATGATTAACTTGGATGTCAAGTATCATCAACGTATCATTTACAGTTTAAGAGTTATGTCTATTTGTGTTGATTAGTTTTAACTTATTTGAGCATTTTTTGTGCCATTCAGAGTGCCATTCTCCTATGCAATTGTTTGTAATTGGATTTCCAAATTTTTTTCGTGAAATTAGTTTAATTAAACACGTGTAACTTTTGATTGGAAAGGGCTTTGGCACAAAAGTGTTTTGTGCTTCTTGCAACAGTGTCTTTAATTTTAGCATACAAAGTTGATCACTTGCAACGATAGAAAATTCACTTGAACACCCAAGCTTGAGGCACCTTTCTTCTTTTTAACATTGAACTTTCACGGAAAGTCACAGATTATTTATCTTGGTCAAGAACCATTCAAATCACACCACCGCCAAGTGTGGAAATGAGAAGAACAAAGGGAAAAAAGAAATATAGTTTTTATGAAATATGTAGTTACCTTCCCTTGGCGTAATCAAAAATCATTGTTTTGCTTGCTTTATCCGATAAAAAGACGATAGCTTACTTTAAGCCTCCCCAAGCTTACCACCCACAACAGGCTTCATTTGACACTTCGAAGAAACATTGCATTTGCCAAGTCAGCTGTACTTGCAAAGACAGTTCAGACATTTAAAAAAATCCCTCAAAATTGCAGAGAAGGGTCAGTTTTCCAAAGGGAATACCTCCGATGGTGCAAACGGACAAAACGGTCTCTCTTGGCTGGAATTTTGTTTTCTTCTTTCTTCTTTTCCTTGCGGTCTTGTTCCATCACTAGGACGGGTTGGCCGCTCGACACTGTCTCCGCCACTTTTGGCGGTCTACGCAGTCCTCTGGCTTCGCTCCTACTTTCCTCGTGTCTTCCTTGATCACATCTCCCAATCTGAGCCTCTGCCTGCCTCTGCTCCTTCTTCCTTGAACTGGTGCTTGCCACACTTGTTTAATGGCACTCTCCTGATCCCTCCTCATCACATGTGCATACCACCTCAACCTTGCTTCCCTTGCCTTGTTGGAGATCTTTGCCACTCCGACAAACCTTCGGATGTCTGCGTTTGTCCGGTGCTCAAGGAGCGAGATACCAGCTATCCACCTCAACATTTTCATCTCTGCTACCTCCAGGGCCTTTTCTTCCGCCTTTCTCAGTGCAGCCGTCTCCAAACCATACAGCAACACAGGTCGTATGACTGCTGTATAGATCTTGATTTTCAACTTCAGGGGCATCTGTTTGTCACAGACAACCCCACTGACTTCCCTCCACTTCTTCCATGCTTTATTAATCCTTCCGCTTACATCCTCCCGGCACCCACCCTGTTCTGACAGCACTGAGCCTAGATAACAAAATTGGCTCACTTGGCTTATTTCCTCGTTTTTGGTATCTCTGATGCTCACATCTTCTCTTTCCTTTCTGGACACCATGACCTCTGTCTTCTTACTGTTAACTCGCAGTCCCTTGCTCTCCAGCTCTCTCTGCCACAACTGTACCCTTCGCTCCAGCTCTTCCTTGCTCTTGGCTGTTACCACCAGATCATCCGCATACAAAAGCTCCTCCGGAATGCCGCATCTTGCCGTCGTACTCACAGTATCCATGACCAGGGCAAACAGGAAAGGACTCAGGGCTGATCCTTGGTGGAGCCCTACGCCTATCTGGAAAGGCTGCGTGTTTTCGCCCGCGTACTGTACGGATGTTGTACAGTTGTGGTACAGGCTTTTGATCACGCGAACCATCTTCTCTGTCACGCCTCTCTTTCGCAAACTCTCTCTTTCGAATTTTGTTTTGCAGGTGTCAAAACTGACCAGTTGACACAAGCCTTTCAACAATTAATTTTTAAGGAGGATTGAATTTCACCAAAACTGTTGAAAGCGACATGTGGCAAAAAGCACTTCGAAGTGTAGAATGATAACCAAAAAGAGTTTTTTCATTGTGCAAAGATAGGGTAAATGCTTACACACGCATATATATATATATATATATATATATATAGTATAGCTGATGAGTGTATATAAATGTGTGTGTGTGTGTGTGTGTAATGTTGTGTATTCGTATAAAAAAGTGCTCAATGCATTTTGCAGAGCAATATTCATAAGATAAAACACGAAAAATAAGAACTGTGATTGCAACTAACAGTTCTTATTTTTCGTGTTTACCTTACGTATGTATGTATGTATGTATGTATGTATGTATGTATGTATGTATATATATATGTATATATATACATATATATATATATATGTATATGACAGCCTGTGCTTAACTGTATGGCGCTGCTGACAACAGATCTTTAATTTTTGTTTTGTTATTTACTTTCCACTGTTTCTTTGGTGCTTGCTTACCCCCTGGACTTAACTGTTTGGTTCTGATGCCAGCTGATCCCTTTTCCCTTCCTTCCCATCATCTTATTTTTTTCCATTATCATTGCTCTCCCTGTTCAAGTCCTTATTTGGAAAATTGGCACAATATTTAAGTCATTTTTTGATTGTTATTTTCACCCGTTATTTCTTTCATCTTTCAAGTGTAAAATATTGATGAGTTTGGTTGCACCTTTACATGAATAACTAATTTTCTTTGAGGCTTTTAAAACATCTTGAAGGTGGTATCTGACCAGTGCTGCTTGGGAGCCATATCTATATAATCATTTTGATATTCAATCCCAGAGTTAGTAGTTGTGGTCATCAACTGATGATGCAGTTTGTTTCATTTAGCATCAATGAAGCCACTATTCCCCGTTTCTACGTTACTTCCAACCATTCGTGTTCTGATCCTAAAACTCCATACAACCTTGCTTTTCTTACCGTACTCCTACTTTTCTGGCTCTTGACATGCACTTCCGTTCAATATCCTGCCTTGTTTTTATTTCTTTTTTCTTTTTTAAATATATATCATTCGAATATATCGTCTTTAATTCAATTTTCATTATACAGCATTTATACTTAATTGATTATATATATATACTGTAATAAAAGTAAGACATTCGCTGCAAACGTTTTTTATTTTCTTTACAGTCGCGATCAGTAAATACAAAACATATAAGCATACGTAAACCTAAGGTGTAACAAGAACACAAAACATATCGAATTGTGGTGATTGATATCAAGTGATCAAGTGATGTTAAAATAGTTAATAGTAGGGAAAACAAGAAAAAATCCAATTAAAAAATCTATAAGAGATGCCGTAAGCATCTGCTTTGTTTACTTATGTATAACATATGAAAATGCGTTTGTACTACATCGTATTCATATTTTTAAACGTCATTTGACAGCTAAGAAAACGTTTTACCACATCATTGATCTGATTTTGTAGCCCTAACGGTCATTTTTGTTGCTTGTTGCGGCGAAAACAATAGGCTTGAGATAATTTTTTATTTCGTTGTAAATTTCTTTCCCATTTTCTTGATATAACTTTAAATCTGCATAGTTGTTTACCAATACGTCTTCAGTAAAACGAATCCTTTCAGCTACGTTATGTTCCACTCGAAACCCTCACACAAAAAGCCACTCCGCTTTTCTTAAGTGTCATCCTAACCATTCTAATCTAAACATAAGAATCGCACAATTAATTATTTCGACAGTTCTGTAATTATTGTCACATGTGCCCTACTTAATGCGCGAACTCTGCAGTTCTTGAACGTTCACGACAGCTACCCCAGCTCCAACCATAAATGTTACTATATCTTGTTTTTTTGCGCTGCATTCCCCATAATAATCCGTTTGACTCTGGGTTTTTGCCAATCGGTTTTATTTAGAAGGGTCAAAGTCTCCCCTCTCTCTATTGAATTTAATCTGTTCTCATACTAGCTTATTTTTAGCAGGAATTTTAATATCACATGGCGGAAAGGTACGATTTTGTTTCTGCCATTCTCATTTAGATACACATCATTTTCATCTCTGCAATGCGATTGAAAGTACGAATGCTGTTAATCTTAACCTCCTTTTTGTTGAATTCAAAATAGGACAAAAAGGTTTATTTAAAGGAATTATAATAATTCTACTTCGAAATTCATCAAAAATCTTTATTTAGGGCAACTGTACTAGCTCTACTTCAAAATTCTCTTTGTTGGATTTTTATTGCAATGTAGATGTACCACTGAATGAGAAATCGGCCCTTATCTCAGGATCTGTTTGTAGCACCCCTTTTGAACCAAAGGGATCCATTGCCTTCCTACAGTGGATAGCGCAGCTTATGATCCATATTATTTTTCATCTTCATGTTTTCTTATTTTTTTACTTTTGGAGCACGGGCATAATTAATGGGTTCCTTTGAAAGCGTTTTAACTTTGTGAATCTGACTGAAGGATACGTTGGTGAAATACAGGTATTGACATTAGTATAATGGCATCTTCTCATAACTCACCACAGTAATTTTTATTCACTGTTGGACCGGAGATATCATTTGCATGTAGAAATCTTGGTCGCCGTCATATATGTTTTTCTTCTGTTTTATTCTCATCAGACTAAAGTTGGAAGATTCGGGGAATAGAAATTTTTGCCACCATACCACATCTTGTTGTTACTTAACGGTGTTCAACCTGTCTTTTAAATAGGATGGTTGAGAAAATTGTTTGTTTATCTTAATGATATCCTTCTTATTCATTCTAATAATTCATTCATTCTAATAAGATTGATGCTTTTTATCGCGGTAGAGAACACCTTGCACCTGAGGCCTTTTTGTATATCTATAAATCTACATCCCGTCTTTGCATGGAATTGCATGGAGTACTGTTGTTACATCCGGACGTGTTCGCCTGTCTCCCGCAACCCATTTTGATGTTCTTCCCATCTTGATGTTCTTGATTGTGTTCAAGAGATGTGTTGATAACTTGATAGGTTCAGATGGTGCTGCTATTCTTCACCCATTGTCTCGTGAGCGAAATGTGGTTTGTCCGAGTCTTTTTTTATAGGGATTGTCATGAGAAGTGTTCTGAAGAGCTTTACTCGCTGATACCTACTCAGTTTGTTGATTCTTGTGTGACGCTTTTCTATTCTTCATTCCTATGCAATTATTGATCCATGTTGTAATAAATATTTCTACGAATATAGTCTCGTTCCTCGGACACTTAGATTATATTATAGAACTCTTTGGCTTTCGAGTGCATTCCTTCATCCCTATAATTTTAATGTGTTTAGGTCTAAGGTCACTTCGCATCACTTGGCGTAACCTTTTCTCTTCTTCTTCTTTACAGTCACTGGGTGGTTTTATGCTTTCTAAGGTTCTTAACCCCAAAAATAATATCTTGATGATGAAAAGGGCGCTTTTCGTCTTCTCACCATGGCGTTGCCCTGGTGAAGCCTTTGTGGTTATATTGGCCCCTGAAACACTCAAGTTATTGTTGGGTCCAGGCCCCTTCTATGAAAACATGGAATTCTCTGTCACCAAATTTGTGATTCCAGGATAAAAGAAAAAGTGAAGTGGTGCAGCTTCATTTTTTGACATTTTTTCAAACAAAACGGAAGATTTAACTGGAAACACCACCTTCAATATGGGGTAAGGTGTATATTGTTTAAAGCTTTTATCTAAGTTTGTATTCCAAATGCCAACGATCTGTTTTATGTGTACTGTCTCGTTGTACCATCATTTTTACTTCATTTCATTTATTATTACATCTTGTGATCAATTAATATTTTTTAGAATCAAGAGACAGTTATAATGAGCTATCATAGACCCAGTTTCAACCTTGTTTGCACGGGATTGCCATACAATGTACTCATGAGGGTATTGACTTATTTTTATTGATACAGCTTATTGTTTCTTTGTTGCGTACTTCATTACCTTCTGCAAAATAAGTACTTTTATTTTGTATATTTCTTGTTTGATTTCCTTGAAGAGAACAACCAATGTTTACTACCAAGGCGCACGTTTTTCAGATCGATCCAGAAACAAAGCGCAGTTGGCTGCCAATGTCAAAGCAAGCAGTTCCCGTCTCGTTTTATCATGATCCTGGAAGAAATTGCTGGCGGATTATTTCTGTCGATGGAATGAAGGTATGATAGATTGATTAAAATTCATTTATCTGTATTTTATTCGCTTTTTAGACATAATTTTCGACGTTTTGACGAGTATTACTAAGTCATGAATACAGTAATTTGGTGCAGAACTATTTTATTTGCTCACGATGTGTGTAAACAGTGAAAATGTTAAGTTGTTTTGGGTATATATTTGTAGTAAGAGAACATTTTTTTGCCATTTGTGTTTGTAACGTAATGGAACCTCTAATTGGTGGTTAATATTTGATCAGTATTTACAAACTATACAGTGAAATCGCTAAATCTATTGTTGTCTGGATTAGCAACCAAGTTTCAGAATTTTAATGTATTATTTTCCATGGGATTGGATTTAGGAACGTGTTAACTAAGTACATGGAACAGATTTTTCATAGACTGAGACACCACAAAGAGGATTATTGTAGTATGAAGAAACTCTTAAGCTGCGAGTTCTGTTTTGTTGTAGTTCAAATTTGTCATGCCCTTGGCCTTCGTTTACATTGTATTCAGTTATAGTTACCTTTCCAAGAAAGCTGCAAGACCTGGCAAGCACATTGTATTTGGATAAAACGATTCAAGTAAGCCCACGCCTACAAATAGGATTTGGTCTTGAGCGGAGCAAAACGAACATGAATAAAAGCATAAATTTGATGCCAAAGTTGTTCACTGTGTTTATCGAACTGGAAAGCATGATTGAAAATCTTGTAGAACTTAGTAAAATAAAAAACGATTTTACAAGTATGTTGATTGACGGATAAAAAGCCACGTGTCAGTTAGCATGATATAGACCACTAATTGGTGTAAATGATCATGTACGTACGTGTACGTACATGTACGTACTATGTGGTCTAATTATTGACGAAGACAGTGCATCCTTGTACATATTGCTTTTTGACCAAGACACAACAATGCTTAGATGCTCAGGTGATACCGAAAGTTCTTGAACTTTGAAAATGATTTAACTTTTTTAAAAGTAAACAGTAAAACTCTTTATCCATTGACTTTGTTGAACTTTACCGTTTTCACCCAAGTAAACCACTCATGTAAATTGTAACGTCAGGAGCTGTGGTTTTATTCAGAGAAAAGCTTTTAATGTATTTACGCATTTGACTTGACACTGTTGTAGTAAACTGAAATTGTTTTTAGTGTCACGTATGGTTTACAATCAGTACAATCAGGAACATAACTCAAAACTGACCTCTCTTCAGTTCCAGCAAGTAATAAGATAAAAAAAACTCCATTAAAATGACTGCAGTGATTAAGATCTTACTGAGGACCATTTGCCAGAAGCAATGGAAAATCATAAATTGTAAGATGTTGTCAAGAATATTTGATTATAGACCCAAGGAAAAAAGGTCATTAGTAAGATCTAAAGCTCATATATGTATTTCTTAAAATAAAAATCAAATATGAATTTATTTTAGTAATTAAAAATAAAAAAGAGATGTAATGTGCCCAAGGCAACTCACTACTTTAACACTTAGGGTTATTATTAAAGAAGAGAAAATTGTAGAATGAAAATGAGAGACAGAAGCAATTAAATTGAAAGTTGAATGTATGGAAATGGCAGTGGTTTGAATGGATAGAAATGTTCGGGATGGAAAAGCTTTATCAATTGCAACATGTGTGATTGTTTTGATTGGTGTTTTGCATCAGAATATTTCAAAACTGAAGGAAAAAAGGCTGTCATATTTTTTTTAAATGACCTTTTAAAATGAAAACTTAGAGCCATGCTTGGAATGGCACATTAGAGTTGATATAAAATAGGATATATGAGGATTTAACTTAGTGTACAAATTCTGTCAATGTGATGAGAGTAAGAAAGCAAGAGAATGAGGCAGGAAGTTCCACACTAATGAAGATTTCCTTAAAGAATTGTGAGCAAAGAAACAACATTCAGACTGTAGAGCTGAAAAAAATACCATTCAAACTCAAGTTAAAAAAAGAAAAATCATTTGGACTCAGGGTTGCCTGTAGATCTTGCTTTAACTGGAAAAAATTACAAGAACAAGAGTTGTTTTTGTATGTATGTACAGATTCTTGTTGCTTCTGAACATCTGCTGCAGACATTGGCAAGGAGACAGATTAGTCAACAGAAAATAATCCAATTTCTTATACATTATGCATCTGTTTATCTTAAGCTTAAGTTTTTTCAAGCACACTGTTGTGATCATTTTTGAGGGTTTTTAAGTTTTTTTAGTGAAGCAGCACAAAATTGGGGTGGGGTGGGGTGGTGGTGACCAACCTATACCAGATAAACATTTTCCTGGAACTATGCAAGTGTTAGCATATGATTGGTGTTGTAATTTTATTGAAAAATAAAAAGATCTGACTAAAACTTGGTTATTGATAAGGTAATTTTTGCTTTAGGAATTTGCATTTGACTGACTCCCAAGCAATGCCTAAGCTGCCAATTGACCATCACAAGTCTCGTTTATTTGCAAACTTAATGCATTAACAAATAAACAAATAGAGGTTTATGTATAATAAATAAAACTGATCATGTCAAGGTCAAAAAGGAGTAAAAAAAATATTTAGTTCAAACTTGTATTTACAATGAAGACTTATGTAGACCATAGTAATTTTTGACCATAATAATACCTATGCTCTTCAGTACACATATAGAAATGGAACTGTTCTAGAACTTTACTAATTTATTTACAAAGTGTGTGGTATGTTGACATACCTCTAGTAAATCAGATAAAAAACACCTTGTAGTAATTTTTTTGCTATCATCTTAAGAAACAAATTTTTGAAGCCAAGGGGAATATACCCTAATAAATTAATATTTTAATTATTAAATTTATCTGTGATAGGGCTAGATGCCACCTCAGCACTGAGGTAAAAATAATTTTGAATTTTTTACCTGCACACCTTTTAATTAGTTTTTTTTCTGTTAGACTTTACCCATCCACAACTCTGGCCCCTAAATATATACAATCAGAATAATCTTCCACCTGTATGGGAGGAAATACTTGAGTACAGGCCTGTTCTACAATCCTTTTCCTTTTTTAGGTAATAATCCACCAATTGTCTGCTTCTTTATAAGTCAGAGTATAATATTGAGTTGGTTATTTGACACAAGCTGGGAAGATGACAAAATCAAAATTTTGTGGGTACAGTTTTATGAAATGAACTTCCACACACAACCCCTTGAATGAAGACATGCATACAAGTTGTATTTAATAGCAATTAAAGATATTATCATAAGTTTACCCCCACACAAACAAAAGTCCAACATTGTGGTATGAGGTTTATTTAGTTCTTTCAAAAAACTAACAACAGTGGAAAAAATTAATAGACTAGTCAGGAAAGTTTATGGTAGAGGTAATGGCTCACATTTGATATTAGAACACTAAGATTATATGAAGGGAGGCGAGTAAGTGGGACAGAAAGCATCCTTTAACATTTCTCATTGAAATAACATTAGTAATAGTACCAAGATGTCTCTGATATGGTCTCTGATATGTGCAAAGTTAAATCATGCAAAGTTTTGAGGTGCAAATGGAGTCTCGTTGTGGCAAGAGAAAGAGAAACTAGCCCTGTTGATTATGCAAAAGATTTGGTGATTGCAAAATTATATAAAAAGAGGGCAACTTATACTTAACTACATACAAGAAATGATTCTAAATTTAGTGATCTTCAGGAGAATGACACATAGGTTTACCAGTACAAAAATGACAGTTTACACAGCCAAGTCCAATCATTGACTTCTAAAACAGTTTCTGCAGGCAAAACATGATGGTGATGAAAACACTCATCTGTTGGGAAAGAACTCATTCTGTGCCAGAGACATACTTAGCCATGTCAAAAATAACCCTTGGACATTATGGATAGATAGAATGGTGTTGGAACAAAAATTCACAAGACAATAATACTGTTCTAAACTAAGTAAGAATAGTATTTGGTAGTCATTTGATCCTATTTGATCCCAATCATACTGATCAGTATCAACCCTTAATGTTCAGCTCAATGTATGTGGCTGTAGATACTTTGTATGTTACATTTATTTCTCTTGGTGGTTAATCTATGCTAGATATTTTCAACAATTTTTATTTGGCAAAATTGCTTGTTTGGTTATTTCTTAGTTAATGAATAGAATTTAAGCATGTATGGAGGCAAAACAGATTGGAGAGGTCAATAATATTTGTTGTTATTTGTTATAGTGTTATAATGTAATATTGTCATCATGCCTTGGTTAGTATTTTTTGTTATTCTTTGTTGTAAATTCTACCATAGGTATCTGTACTTGCACACAAAATGTGTATGTTTGTCTTCACATATTTTTTATTTCCTTTGTGAAGTACACACAGAAACGTATTATATACCTTTATGAAATAGAAATGGCCAAAAGTTATGTTTTTAGTTCCTTATGATGGGATTATATTGGAGTAGTTAGGTCTTATATTTCTGTGCCTGAACTAAATGCCAACTGCATGACACAATAGAAATTGTAGGAGACCTTTACAGTGAACAATTTGTCCAGTTCTACATTTTTATGGATTCATCTTATATTATATATACAGGTCTTTATACATGTCATACATAAAAAGGTATTATTTTCATTAAAAGGGTACTCATTTTTGAGATTGCACATTGCAGATCCTAACATTATGCTGATTTCATGTAACTCTCCTTGTATATATACTTCCTAAAACCATCATTTCTATGCATGAAGTCGTAATTATCCTTGCATGGCTACTGTGATTTTTCCTGATCATTATTAGTAGATACTGCACTTGAAAGATTAATTCTGAAGTTCACTAAGATACACTTTACACAAGACACATTCCCAATGTAGCCATCTCCCAATAGTTAATTTTGGAACTAATTTTGTTCTGGATCCCTATGGGAGTTATTGTATGCTGATGACTTATACCAGTTCCTAAGAACCTGTCTAAGTTGACTGAAAAGCTGAAGAAATGGAATGAAAGGGACTTAAAGTCAATTTGGGAGAAACAAAGTACATTTTTAGTGGTGGTACCACAGCTTCAACATGAAAGTCAAGGAAATAGTTCATGCTCAGTTTGCCATAAAAGTATCTGTGACAACTCAATGCTTTGTACCAGTTGCAACCATTACATTTGTAAGAAATATAGTAGTGTAAAGGGTAGACTCGGAAAGAATTAGAATTATTAGTGTGAGAGGTGCTCAGGTTATAATGGCAGGCATGCCTTGAAGTAGCCTGTCATTTAAGGGACATTCTTAGTCCAAATTATAGTGTCAAAGAGAGTGTTGTTGCTAGAATAAGGCCACAATGAAAAAAGTTAAGGGGCCCTCTTCCTATTCAGACCAAAAGAAATATCTTGCTTCAAACAAGAGGTAGAATGTGTGAGGTCAGTGTCAGAAGTGTTATTATGTATGATAGTGTGACTTGGGCATTGAAATAGGCTGATCTTAACCCAGAGCACAATAATAAGATAGGTATGTGGTATCACATTAAAGAATAGAGAGATCTGGGTTGAAATGAGAAGCCACATTTGTTAAGAAGGCATCAATGACTATATTTAATACGATGGGTTAGGGTGGTTTGGTCATTTAGAATGATATTAGAATGAAAATTGGGTCAAGATATGTAAAAAACTAATTGTTGATGGATGTTGGTTGAAAGGTAAACCTCCTAAGATCTGGAACCAGGTGGTGGAGACTGACCCAAAGGAGTGTACTATGGTCATTGAGAAAGCCTGTCCAATACATGCATACATGGAAAAGAAAGATTAAACTACAATGATGATGATGATTGTCACAATCATATTCATCTTCTAACAAAACAATTTTTTATGCAATAATAAAATGTAGGCAAGAAAGACAAAAGGTAAAAATATGGAAGCTAGAGAATGAGAAAAACAAACAAGAATTTGAACATAAATGTGGAGTTTATACCTGGTGGAGGTGAGAGCTATATAAAATCTTTAAGATAATATAATCAGAGTGGCAGAACAAACCTGTGGTGTAACATAAAAAAAGTTAGGTAGAGAAACAGAGGCCTGGTGGTGGTCTTAAGAGGTTCAAGAGGCAGTTGGTGAGAAGAAGCTATAAAACAGTGGCAAGGTCAGGGAGTATGGAAGATAAAAACAATGTAATTAAGGACAGAAAAATAAAAAGCTGAAGAAAAGCTGCAAGAGCACAAGCAAATGCATGATGTTAGTGGAGTGGCAATTGAAACACAACTGCAGGAAAGAATTGCATATTAAATATTGTGAAACAAATGAAGAAAGACAAGATATATGTAAAAGGTGTAAGGTTTATAAGAGACAACAGTGGAACACTACAGGTTGATAAAAGAAATAAGAGGGAAGTTGAGGATCTATTTTGATTGTTGAAGGGGAAAATGTGAACCAATTTAAAGAGAAGCATCGTGCAGAAGGACCAATTAAAGAGATAAAAGAGAAAGTGATTGCAGCTGTATTTAAAGACTATGAAGAACAACAGAGCATCAGGACTATCAGTGATGACCACGTGTCTTCTAAGCAAAGCAGGGACTGCAGGTAACTAAGAGCTAAAAAATGCTGCAGCTGTAGCTGACTAAGGAGAAACATCTAGTGGAATAACAGGCTTTACAGTACCCCCTAAAAAGGCAAAGATGATGCACTGTAATGTGAGAAGTACATAGGAAAATGATTATTAGAACACAGAGTGAATGTGTAGGAGAAGATTTTGTAGAAGGAATAGTAATATTTTTGTGTAGGTCGGTGTCAGTATGGGTACAAAACAGAAAGACCAATAAGTGGTGGTGTGCTTATAGTAAAGCAAATTCTGGAAAAGTACATGGAGAAAAAGTTGAGATTATATCAACTGTTTTTAGATCAAGAAAAGGTATTGGACAGGGCCTCCAAGGAGGAGAGCACTGCTCAGAGCACTGGTAAGGCAACATGCAAGATAAATTACACAGGCAATGGAGCTATATACTAACAGAGAATCATAGGTTTGTGTAGCAGGTGTTTCATCATCAAAGCTTCATCATCAAGGCATTCATTAGGGCTCAGCACAGAGTCCATTATTACATTTGTTAGTGATGGAGGAGGCAATGAAGAAATGTAGGAGAAGTGAACCATGGGAATGAATGCATGAAGATAATGTAGTTTTAACAGCAGAAACTAAGAAAGAAGTTAAGCACATGGTGGAAACAGACAATGGAAAACACCAGACTGAAAATTAGCATAGGAAAGATAAAGTTTATGGTAACAGAAAGAGAAGCAAGGGAAGTGGTGCTGTCAGGCAGGTACCCATGTGGTGTTTGTGGTAGGGGTGGGATTAACTCTGTTTAATACATGGGAGGTGTTTAGTATTAAAAAGCCACACTAAAGTAACAAACTTTTAATGTGTGATGTCTTTAAGAAGAAGAGAAGGGAAATTAGCAGTGAAGAATATCATCTTGATTGATGGGGAGGAATTGGAAGAGATGAACGAATTTTGTTGTTTAGCAGGTACAATGGGCAGTGAAAGTAGATTTGGGAAATGAGTTTAAATCACTGTCAGCTGCCATGAAAAAATGGAGAGTAATTGCTGCTGTACTCAAAAACAAATACATTTTACCATAGAGTTGTGCTGAGGATGTATAGGATGTATAAATGAGGCACTTTTTTTCTCTTTGAGGCAAAAGAGTAGAGATAGGAGAAGGTTTTAACAAGCTATAATAGAAGAATGCTACACCTTATGACTGGCGTTTATAGAGGGATAGAGAACAAAGTTCAGTAGTTGCTAAAATATGTGACATTGAAGAGTTAAACATGACTTTTAGGAAGATAAAGATGGTTTGGCCATGAAAAAAGAAAAAATGATGAGGAGGCTTTAAGCAGGATTAGAAAAATGAAAGTGATAGAAGATGATCAAATGGTAGACCTAGGAAAAGATGAAGAAAAAATGTTGTCAGGGGCACAATGGTAGTACTAATTCTGTAGAACCTTCAAACCCTCACTTTCTTCAATTCATTTTCTGGCACATGTGAAGTCAATGATGCAACACCATTTTCAAGCATGACCAGTGATTACACAAAGCGTGATTGTGTTCCTTCTGCAGCATTTTCTCATTCTGTCTGACCCACCATATCTCAATGTTAACATATTCACTTTTTCTGACTTCTTCTGGCACTACCTTACTTTACATTTCACTTGGCACACAACTCCGTAAGTACTCTCAAACTCTAATCTATCATATTTTTAAATTTTTTCCCTGCCAACCCCTTACAGCCACTCAAACAAACCCACCTTTTTCACCACACACTGATGACACTTGTCACCTCTCTGTTATTAAACCAGTCTGATTTCAATGCCTGCTATTGTGGAGCGAAAAGGTAAGGCTCAGTGATAATAATGAAAACTTTGGAAGCATCTTTTTGATATTCAAACTCGTGTATTTACAAATCTTACTAATCAAGGGTAGTTTGCATTTGTTTGTCTAGTTTTACAAAACTATATCTCGTATTCACAAAATTATTAAAGCGGTATCAGGTCCAGGTTTTCCCATGGTTTTTTTTACATTTAAATATGTTATGATTGTACACTTCAATTTCTTACCGATCTCTCTTAAGTACAGGCGAATTTGAAAAAGCTTACATTTAATAATTACAATCATAATAACAATAACACTACTACAACAACAACAACAACTACTACTACTACTACTACTACTACTACTACTACTACTACTACTAATAATAATAATAATAATAGTAGTAACAATAATAATAATGTCGACAGACTATACCTGCCAAGAAGAGAAGGAGGAAGACGTGAAATACAATATTATAGATATGTCTCTCTAGATACGACCAAAGAAGTCTTAGAACAAAAAATATAAGTGAAAGCTCACCAATTGAGAAGATTTGATAAACGAAATAGGTTCAACAGACACAACAAGGTCTTCAAAACTGATGCTAAAATGTTTTACAGGGAAATTGGAAAGGGTAAGATTGAGGTAAAGGAGCCACCTGAGAACCATTTGGGATAAGGAAAAAAGCTTCTGTTAGGAAGCTACTTGGATAGGCAGAGAGGAGAAAAGGATGAGTGAGGTCGAAGAGGAACATTAGGAACCTATTGCAATCGAGGAATTGCTCCAGCCAGTAGCGAAATCGCAGAAGTGGGAATCCCCAGGATTAGATAAGATTCCAAATTTCCGGCTGAAGTCTCCACAAACACCAAACGGCATCTTTAAATCAATTCATCAATACAACAGAAATCTTACCGAATTGCATAACATAAGGCAACATATCTCTTCTCTGGAAATCAGACAAAACCAAGAACCCGAAAAACTGTCGTTCTATTACGTGCCTGACCATAACATGTAAGATTGTAATCAATATTCACTGACAGAATGTATAATTTCCTTGAGCAAAACTTGATTCTTCCTCAGGAACAGAAAGGCTGCAAAAGGAACTCATATGGATGCAAGGATCAGCTTCTAATCAACAAAATGATTCCAGACGACTGCAGGAGAAACAGTAAAAACTTAAGCACAGCATGGATTGGTTATCGTAAAGCTTTTGACACAGTTCCGCATGATCGGATTATTAAAGGTCTTAGAAATGTACAAGATCACACCAATACTTATAATTTTTTTAAAAAACAGTATGTCAAAGTGGAACNCCAAATTTCTGGCTGAACTCTCTAAGTAAATACCTAATGCCTAATGGCATCATTAAATGAAAACGTCACTACAACAGAAGCCTTACCAGATTGGTTAACACAAGGCAACACATAGCTTCGCCCCAAAACGGTCGATACTAAGAACCCGAAAAACTATCGCCCCATTACGTGCTTGACCACAACCTATAAGGTTTTAACATCAGTAATCAGAGACAGAATGTATAATTTCCTTGAGCAAAACTTGATTCTTCCTCAGGAACAGAAAGGCTGCAAAAGGAACTCATATGGATGCAAGGATCATCTTCTAATAAACAAAATGATTCCAGACGACTGCAGGAGAAACAGTAAAAACTTAAGCACAGCATGGATTGGTTATCGTAAAGCTTTTGACACAGTTCCGCATGATCGGATTATTAAAGGTCTTAGAAATGTACAAGATCACACCAATACTTATAATTTTTTTAAAAAACAGTATGTCAAAGTGGAACACCTCTCTTTTTATCTCCCAAAAGTCTGGGACTATTAAATTTAACCCTATTAAAATCAAATGTGGTATCTCCCTTTCCTCGCTTCTGTTCTGCATGTCACTTGTCCCCTTGTCCAAAGAACTTACTAACTCCAGCTATGATCACAAGATCTATGACAAGCAGATTAAACATCTTTTCTTTATGAATGACGTGAAACTTTTCGCAAAAAGTGATCAACAACTAAAAGAATTGCTAATTACCATTAAGTAGTTGAGTAATGCTATATGCATGGAATTCGCCCTCGATACGTGCGCAATTGCTACATTCTCACGAGGAAGGCTAGTGAAAACTTCATCCATAGATCTTGACGCAGGCACGACAATCAGAGAACTTGATCCTGAGGAAATGTACAAATACTTTGAAGTGAATGAAGGCAGCGATATTACCTATGCTGGAATGAAGGAGAAAATCCTTAAGGAATACTACCGAAGAGTTCGATTAGTGCTTAAAACCGCATAACTCAAGAAACAGAACTGAGGCTAGAAATACCCTTGCTGTGCCAGTTGTGCAATGCAGCTACTACATAATAGACTGGATCCCTCCTAACATTAAACGTATCGACGGTAAAACTGGAAAACGATTTACATCAAGTGGTATGCTCCACCCTAAAGCAGACGTTGATCGTCTCTATTTGCCCGGAAGCGAAGGGGAACGTGAACTCATACAACTTGAAATGGCTTATAAAACCAAAAGGTGATTGGATGTTAAAACTAGTAAGCCGGCATGGAACGAGTAAAAACTGCACTCGGTTTACAAAGAATCCCAGGAAGTTGAAAACGAATTAAGTGTGGGAAGTAATCGAAGAAGATAAAGATAACGGAAAGCCACAGTAACTGCGAACAAAGTTAAAATGAATGCTAAAAGAAAAGCACAGAAACAGGTTGCTGATTGTTGGAGCCAGAAAGCGCTGCACGGAGAGTTTTCTGTCCGAAACCAAGACGCTGATGTAGATCAAGATGCAACCCATCAGTGGCTGAGGAGTGCAGGACTTAAGGCAGAGAGACGGAAGACTTCATTATCGCAGCACAGGACCAAAACGTATTTACCCGGAATTACCAAGCGAACATACTGAAGAATGGAGCTGACCCTAGGTGCCGGTTCTGTGACCAGCACATGGAAACAATAGATCAAATTGTATCCTGATGGCCGGTACTTACTCCTAATGAATATGTCAAACGCCACGACCGTGCTGGGCAGTATTTCTGTGCTAATATTCTGTGGGAACTCCCGGTTATCACTGACCTTGTAACTGATCTGACATTGTAATTAAAGATAGGAATAACAAAACGTGCAATTTAATTGACATAGTGGGGTTTTTTTTCTTGTTTTTTTTTTTAGTTTTAACGTTATTTTCCCCCAGCAATTGGGGCTCAGATGGTGCCCTTCAGAGGGACTCTGATTTGGCAGTGAGGAATTTTTTGGCCGGATGCCCTTCCTGCCGCCAACCAATGGCTTTTTTTTTCTTTGTAAAGTTCCAAATTCTCCTCGACAGCTCGGGGAATCGAACCCGGAACTCTTGGTTACTTTGCAGTTGCACTAACCATTAAGCCACGGCTCCTCAAATTGACATAGCGTGCCAAGTGATAAAACATCTCACTCAAGAAATCAAAAAAATTGAACAAGTATAGAGACCTAGAGAGGGAATGGTAAAGCTAGAACTGTTCCAGTCATTGTCGGGGCGCTTGGGATGATTAAGAAGGGGGCTCAAAAACATATCGAGAAAATACCTGGAGATTATAAAATTACAAGTACTCCAGAAAATTGCACCCACAGGCACTGCTCGTATTCTTCGAAAATCACTGTCAGTTTGATACTGTAAAAGTCATAAACCTTTCTGTTTTTTCATACAGCCTTTTTACAAATTTTTCATTCTTTTCATAGTTTTCAGTAATATGACAATCGTCTTTTAATATTCGTGCCAATGATGTTTATACTTACTTGTCATAATTATTTTTTATTCTTCGTAATATGTCAATCGTCCATTTAAAGTTCGTGTCATGTCTCACAGGACCTTTATCTGCCCCAGGTCACTGGGGTGACCTGGTAGGTAATTGTACTAAAATGCATACGTAAAGAAATACTTCAATGATAATAATAATGAATGTNCTGTCAGTTTGATACTGTAAAAGTCATAAACCTTTCTGTTTTTTCATACAGCCTTTTTACAAATTTTTCATTCTTTTCATAGTTTTCAGTAATATGACAATCGTCTTTTAATATTCGTGCCAATGATGTTTATACTTACTTGTCATAATTATTTTTTATTCTTCGTAATATGTCAATCGTCCATTTAAAGTTCGTGTCATGTCTCACAGGACCTTTATCTGCCCCAGGTCACTGGGGTGACCTGGTAGGTAATTGTACTAAAATGCATACGTAAAGAAATACTTCAATGATAATAATAATGAATGTTGGTTGACAGTACTTGCCAAAGAAAGAAGGTGGAAGGGGTCTAATTGGAATTGAGAAATGTGTGCTCTCGGAGAGCAAGGCTTTGCATGGGTATTTAAGATCAAGCTGGGAGTGGATTTGGTCTAATGTGTACAGCCCATGACGAGGGGTTACGTTCCAACCGCAACAAGTGTCGTGTGGATAAAACAACAGCGTCCCCGTTGTAAAGGTTGTGTAAGAAAGAGAGCGAGACTGTACTGCACATCGCTAGCGGGTATAGTACGTAATACAACGGGAGTATAAACGCCGCTACGTCAAAATAGCATTGCGAATTAAATGGTAACTATGACGAAAGCATGGTCTGGAGTGCTCAGAAAGATTGTACGAAAACGCAACTCCAAAGATTTGTGAGAACGATGAGGTGAAGTTGTGGGACATGACCTTCTTTTCAGATAAAAAAATTGAGCACAACTGATCAGACATCACTATCATCTTCAAACAGCGCCATTACTGGATAATGATTGATGTTGGATGCCCACAAGACCAAAACGTGCCAAGTTCAGAAAGCACCAAGATTAACAGGTGTAGAGACCTGAAGAATGAAGTTGGCCGAATGCACAAGTCACTGCCAAGGTGATTCCATTGGTCATTGGTGCTTTGGAAACTGTTCCACAAATGTTGCACACTGCAAGAGAAGACTTAGGCATACCAGACATAGTGGGCACTGTGCAGATCACCACTTTGCTCGGAACAGCATATGTGTTAAGGAAAGTATTGACCTTCTTAGCTCCGGGTAGGAGCTCAGGTACAACATATATATTACCTGTCCGAACCATCTTTAATCCCAGAGAGAATCGCAAAATGATAATAATAAAACAAAACACTTCATGGCCTGTTTTTACGACAAACGGGTTATGAAACAGGAAAAGAAAGATTTATTTGGGTCAGAAGAACAGGAATGAAATGTGAAACTGAACAGTTAATCCTAGTAGCTCAAGAATAAGTAATAAGAACCAATGTTAGCTAGGCCAAGATTGACAACACACACACAGAGAAAGCAAATGTCGTATGTGTGGACGGTACATCACATTGTTAGTGAATGTAACATGCTGGCCTATAGAGAGTATAAACGACGCCATGATTGCGTTGGAAGAAAAAGCCATTGTGAACGGTGTCGAAAGTATGGATTAGCTGTAAGAGAAACATGATATAAACTTCAAGTAGATTCGTTTAGCGAAAGCGACAACTGTAAGATACTGTTGGATTTCAATACTCAGACCGACCATGTGAGTGTGTTTTAGAGTGAATGGAAAAGGTATAGGAAAGTAGAAAAATATCAAGATCAAGCACAAGAAGTACGGAAGCTATGGAACATGCGAACGAAAATCATTTCTATTATAATAGTTACATTTGGGACAAATCCAAAGAAACTTTCCAAAAGATTAGATGATCTTGAAATAGGTACACGAATTGTTGAACTGCAGAAAACTGTCATCATCTACTCTGCAAGGCCCCTCCTTAAGATGCTTGAAATTTGAGGAGTCAGGTTGACACCAAGTTTCAAGCCGTTATCATCATTGACCAAGAGAGTGTGCGACCCAATAAAATAATGATGATTTACTCCGATTACGACGTGTCACACATTGGCGTTGTTTTCTTTGTTCGTAAGTGGAATTTATTTAAATGTGAATAAGTTTTTAATTCTCATCTTGTTCAAGCAGATAGGTAGAAGTGCTATTGTCACAGGGAATGATATAACATTATTCTGTCAGAATGACTTCACATTTTTGGAATTAAATGAAAACAATCTCGACATATTTGGGTGTCGTGGATTAAGTGCTGGACTATTGCGATAGGCATAATTGGTATTCAAGTATTTGTTTAATAATTCTTATCCTTTAATTATACATGTATTAAGGAACAGCATGAGTGGTTATTTTTTTGATTCCACGATATAAAACATGCAGTATATCACTCAAATCTTAGAGATCATGTGTTTACTTTTTCGCTTATTCCATGAGAGTTCGCCAACTGAAAAATGACACTGTTGTACGAGAGACTCTAACATCTGTGGTTGGTCACAAATTTCAGATGGGAAGTAACCAGACAGGTGTTTCTGAACAAAGAGGGAATCAATGATATAGATTGAAGAATATACTTCCGTTTGTAGAACGATTGTCATATTGAAATACCACTATAGATTTGGCAGATCTGTAAGTACCAAAATGAGAGAACCAGTTACATGATTGACAATGAAAGTTATTAAGAAGTCGTAGGAACAAAAATAGGGAATTTTCAAGAGTTTTGTTGGCTGTAGTTTGTTAAGCACTGAACCTTTTTAATCTCAGTTGTCATTTCTGCGTAAAAGGTAATTTTTTAACGTGATATAGAAGCACTTGTAGTTTTTTAAGACCCCTTTTTTGTGATGAATATGTTTTTCTGTTCTTTTTCACTCAGGCATTGGTCAACAGTACGATTTCATCTGCTATGAGCTTTACGAAAACTGCGCAAAAGTTTGGACAATGGTCGGACACTAAAGCAAATACCGTTTACGGATTAGGTTTTCAGTCTGAAGGAGACTTGAATAAAGTGAGTATGAACCATTTAAGCGACATTACACTATGGCAAATTGACCTTGTGAGGAGTCGTTAATCTCTGTAAAGCTAATGTCATTTATTGTAGAAAAACGTAGATCTTGACCAGATTAAATAACTTCTTTTCTTACTTTTATTGCTAGGATTTTAAGTAGATCAAGGTACAATATCCACGACGCAAAATTATTCTAGGAGTTTTGGCATAGTAATATTAGGAAACTGCCCTGATTGTTATATTTTCCAATTTAGTAAGAGACCAGGTCTATCCAGTGCCGTGTTACTGTGGTCAGGCCAGGTTATCTTGTGAAAGAGGAGAGTAAATGGGATCTATTGACAAAGTAGATTAGTACCAGTTAAAAAGGCTTGATAAAACAAACGTCTGCGATGAGGAAATGACTGAAAAGACCGAATGAACTGCTCTTATCCTCGAGGTATTTTATTCAATATTTTGTTTATTCAATAGTTTGACAGACGTAAAGAAAATGTTATTACCCACCAAGCCGAAAATAACAAAAGTGAGCTATGCATACCTTGGTCACAGACCTGCAGCTATATTACACAATCACTGTTGACTCATATCTTATGTAAGGCAAGAGGTTCTGCCCCTTTGTAACCGTTACACTCGTTATACCCATCCCGGTCAGTTAGCTATCATTATTGGGTAAATGTAAAGGCGGCACTCAGGAATTCATTTGGTGACCTCTTTCCTAAGAAGTATTATTTATGAATCGAATATTCAGATTCAAGAAGTTAGTAAAAGAAAACCCAAATATATCTCCCCAGCCATAAAAATCAATGAGCATTTTTTGTTTCCTGCCCCAGTGTAGTTAAAGCGAATCTCAGTTAATGAAAACCATCTCTAATAATCAGGTTTGTTTTTGTGCTTGCAACAACGGGAATGCGGAGTACTTGAATCGCCATTAATAGTTGACTCAACAAGTACAAAGTCAGGAGAATCATTGTTAAGAAGAAAAGATGTGAATTTGGAATAGAAACGTTTTGTTCTCCAGCACTGTGAAGAACAAAAGAGTCAGAAGATGAACTGGAAACTATGGTCATTTAGGAACTAGTATGATATGAAAAGGTTCCCAATATATGCCACAATAGTTGAGTATATACAAGCGACCAACATGTCAAACCTTTTAAAAAGTTTTTACTGTAATCCCCCTCCCTCCCTACCCGTGATGCACCCATAAGTTCCCCTTGCCATCTTAATGCTTCCGCTATATAGATTTTTGGCTCTTCTGCCTGTTCTGAATGATATCAGCGATTGAAGTAATTTTTATAAAGTGTTGTATTTGAACAGGCAAAGCAAAACGATCGAGATTAAACCTAGCAGGAAGTTATTCATGAGCAGTAAAGGCTCCCGTATCTCCTTGAATATGATACCATTGTAGAAGCTCTTTCAACAAAGAATCATTACTGGAATAATGAAGGATCCTGTACAAATGGTTTTATCATGCACACAAGAATTTTATGGCGACAGCGAAGCTTCGTCTAATGATCGTATTGGAATAACTTAAGGCACTTACACAATCGGAGGTACCCTTGGCGAGGGTACACTTCACAAAAGAATCTCAAGATTTTTAGTAAGAAGGCCTGTTCCTGGAATTCAATTTTTAAAAGCTACCACATGATTAAGAGTACAATTATAAAAATCGTCACTGTGGAAGCCTCTTAATTTGAAATTATTCGCTTATTCGTCGTAGTTACCAATAAAGCTATCAAAAACGTAAGTGTTAAAATGTCCTGCTGAACTGTGATATGTAAAGAATTCTATGAGATTGTGGGATTATTAAAGAGGGCTGGCATTATGAAGCTTAGATAAAGTTATGCAGGCACAAGACTTCTAGAGAACTTAAGAGTTCAAAGTCCCCAAATCGTCAAGGCATCATAAACACTAACTGTAAAACCTTGGATAATTTAAATAAAATATTGTTCAATAACAGAAAAAGTCTTCAGAAACAACCAATCTTATATTACAAATGCTTGCAATGATATTAATTTCAAGGGTAGCCAAAATCCTGGTAAAAACCTGATGTGATAAAAAAAATGGCCGACTTTGTTGATAACACTCTGCTTTCAATAAAGCTCTCACCGTAAAGTGGCAACGTAGCCTGATGACTGGCGATGACGAAGCTGTATACCACACAGAAAACCAACCCACAGATGTCTCCAGCTTCCGTTCTAGAGTTATGAATACCTCTATTGTTCAATTTTGTCTTAAGGTTTTATGTTACTTTCACACTTGACAGAAAGCAGGTTTATGCATTTGATAAGGACATAGAGGTTACAAGGGTTGGCCAATGAAAGGAGAATCCTTTTTTAAGTACCCTCTTATTTTAAAATAAAGGTAGAGGTTACAGGCGTTTAAATGACGATATCTTCACTGTCATTTGCGATTTTGAATCCGTATCTTTTGCCTGCTGTGTTAGTGACTTACCAGTTTTATCCTCCCAAACAACACCTTTGGTCCCAGACCTGTGACAAGAGTTATGTAGAAACTTGACCAGGAACGTCATGAAAATTCGAAACTTTATGGACCCAGAGAAAGCCATACATGTAAGAGCTCTATCATGTTATGAGTCGTAAGCTTTTTCCTGGACTTAGCATGCTAATATCATGCTGAGGATGTCCAGAGACCCTTGCACTGAGCAACTGGACCTAATCATGAAGATAAAGATCCCCTGAGACGTGTACCTTACGTGAATAACACCAATAAGTACGTTAGATGAACCTTGGACAACACAATATGCAATGGTCCTTCTTCACTACATCCACCTTAAGGAAGATTCATTCAAAGCCAAAGGAGCCAATCCAAGTTAAAGGAGGAACAGCGTAGTTTACAGACGACAATGTGAGGATTGTCCTGCCTCCTACATTGGCGAAGTAAAGCGTTCCTTAGGTCAGAGGGAATAGTATGCTAGAAGGAAAGAAGGACATACTACCATGGATGACATATGGTAGAACTGTGCAGTGTCAAAAGGATGCAGCCAAGGGAAATGAAGTTGATAATTTTAGACCAATTACTTGCTTACCACTCATTTGGAAGTTAATGACTGGTATAATATCAGAGAAGATGTGAGATGCTGCTTTCTAGAAAGTGAGAACTTACTCCCTGAGGAACAAAAAGGGTGCAAGAGAAAAAGTAGAGGGACTAAAGACCAACTATTGATTGATAAGGCGATGCTTAAAGATTGTAAGAAAAGAAAGACAAATCTAGCTATGGCATGGATTGATTATAGGAAAGCTTACGATTTTTTCCCCCGTAGCTGGATCTGAGATATGTAGTATTGCTGGAAATATCCGGAGTTTTATTGAAGAAAGTATGAAGTGATGGGAACTTCTCTTGACTTCCAACGGACCCGATCTATGCGAGTTGGATGTCAACAGAGGGATATTCCAAGGAGATAGCCTTTCTCTCTTGATTTTTGTCGTGTGTATGATCCCACTCTTCCTACTCTTACGAAAAGTATAGGCATCCTACGGAAGGGGTCAGAGTGAATCCAAACTAAACCATTTACGTTATATGGATGACATAAAACTCTTTGGGAAGAACGAAAACCAAATAGATAGCCTGGTGCAAACAATGTATCTATTTAGTGAGGACATCGGTATCGAATTCGGTTTAAAGAAGTGTGCAGTGGTTGTTCTGAAGAGAGGGAAAATGATTATGTTTGAAGGAATCCGTCTACCGAATCAAGAAGTAGATAAAAAGGGGTATACCTTGGTATCATTGAACTGGATGAGATAAAAGAACAGGAAATAAAGGACAAAGTGATTGCTGAATATGAGAGAAGGTTAAGACTAGTGCTAAAATCCAAATTTTATGGCAAGAATAAGATAAAAACAATCAACACATGGGGCGTTGGGCTCCTGAGATATGGAGCCGAAATTATTGAGTGGAAAGCAGAGTTTATGAACCGGTAATCCCCGTTTTACCGAAACCGGTAAACCGCCAATGTTTTCCTAACCGCTGTCACCGGTAATAGAGCTTCTGAAAGCCGGTGTTTTCAGTATCTAGAAAACACCAAACGGTATGGCGGCAACGCTAAGTTTCTCTCAGCTCAGAGTCAGTTTCTGCCTCTAGTAATGTCTCATTGTTATGCAAACTCAAGCGGAGCTTGCATGATACATGAGCCGAACTGACAGCATTACTACCGGAAGTTGTTTTGCCCGAGTTTTGTAGACTTCCGCGTTCCCCTTTCTTCTTCAAACGTTTACAGCTTTTTAAGTGAAAGTGAACCACATTACAGCTACAAAAATCGAGATCATCATGTAGTTTGTGGAGTTTCAAAGTGACTCTCCGGTGTGGACTTATTCTTGCGATGCAAAGAGCACGAAAGGCCAAGTGCAACACCTGCCAGGCAATCTTGGCTTGCAAAGAAGGCTCAGCAAGTGGCCTGAGGTCACATTTCAAGACCAAGCACAAAGTAAATCTCCCTGCTGCTGTAGAAAACATGCCAGCTCCAGCTGTTCACATTCAACAGAGAAGTATCAGAAACTTTCTCACTGCTAAAAGCAGCCCTAAACAGGTTGTTGCTTAACTGACAGCTTGTGATAAAATCAGTTTCAGTACACTGTCAACAAGCACAAGGATCCGAGAGGATTTGCAAACTCAAGGTTACAAGCTACCCAAGAGACCAGGAGACATTCGAAATCTGGTTATTTCTCATCATCAGACCAAGAAGGAGAAAACAAAACACCAACTTGAGGACCTACGAAAAAAGAGGGAAAGATTAGTCTCGCCTTAGGTACGTAACTACCCTCAGCAACAAGAGATATGTGAACATTAACATCCAGACCTACAGGTCTGGAGTTTTCAATCTTGGGATGGTTGTAATTCAAGGAAGCATGCCTTCGGAAACAACTATTGAGCTAGTCAAGCAAAAGCTTTCAGCCTTTGGTGTTTCCATGGACTCTAATGTGGTGGCAGGCTGATTATGCCCGTCCATCAACTGTGCTTTTCCACCGGTTATCATCTTGCTGTTTGTGACTATCTGTACGAAAAGAGAGAAGATGACTGTGAGTCTGAGGAAGAAGACGCAGGAGAGGAGGAGGAGGAGGGCATGGAAACCGAGGAGACTGAAGAAGATGCAAGTCAGAGAAGTGGCCAGTTGCTGGATGATGCATACAGCATTGAGGATGGTCAGTCATCAGTATCACTTCGAAGAGATCACCTTCTAGTGATCAAGAAAGTGAGAAAAATTGCCAGGCAGCTCAAGAGATCACCAGTCAAAAATGACATCCTACAGAAATACGTCCGAACAGTTTCAAAAGGAAATCAGTCTCATCCTGGACTACAGAACCAGGTGGAACTCAAAGTACCAGATGCTAATCCGTTTTCTCAAGCTTGAAAAGCCTGTCAAAATGGTACTGATCGAGGTTCAGGATGAGCTAGACTTAAACGCCACTGAATTCTCCCAGCTTAAAGATGTTGCAGCTGCCCTTGAGCCTGTGAACTGTGCAGTTGAAGCTCTATGCCGCAGGGATATTAACATCTTGAAAAGTAAAAGAATTCATGACTTCACTCTAAAGAAACTGTCTCAGCTCAACTCGGCAGGTTCCAGCGAGATGAAAGATGCTCCAGAAGAGAGGGTATCCCAACGGATAAATGCAAGTCTTGTTCATCTGATGGAGTACCTCAATGATCGTGACTACTTTACAAACAGCAACTGTCAAACTTGAAAGAAACGAGAGGCACTTTCTCTTGCAACACAGCTACTTGAGAGATTGCTACTAAAGACGAAAGAAGAAGAAGGAGATTCTGGGGAAGATGCCGAGAGAGGTGAAGAGGAGGACAAGAGGACTCTTTCCCTAGCAGATGAGTTGGAACTGGTCATTGACAGTGTGGAGAAGCGAAAGGAGAATCTCCAGATTTCCAAAAGAAGCCTATCCAAAGTTCAATGTATATGAGGGCACTGAGAAGCTAACACCAAACCTTGAGCTACTGAAAGCTTACAAAAGGAAGAGAGAGAAACAATTGTCTTGAAAATGGAACTCCATGGACAGCATTTTAGACATACAAAAGAAGTAGAACCAATAGAGTTATGAACGTGGCTACAAAAGGGAGAATTAAAGAAAGAAACTGAAGGAATTCTAGTATCTGCTTTACAAAACCCCTCAGAACGAATGCCTCAAAAGCAAGAATAGATAAAAGCAAAGACAATGCAAAATGCAGGATGTGTATTGAAAAGAGTGAAGCAATCCACCACATTGTAAGCCAAGGTAGTGATCTTCTACAAAAGGAAAAGAAGTGCAGACATGTCTGTATAGCCATAGCATTCCATTGGGATATCTTACATCAGCGAGGATTCGGGATTAGTGAGAGCCACACCTGATGATATGAATTTCAAGAACATGGAGCAGAAAAAATCAAATACCAAAATCTCGCCAGAGAAATAAAAAAGGTATGGAATGTATGATCCAAGGTCATTCTAATAGTGATTGGTGCCTTTGGCACTGTAACAGGCAGGCTTAAACAGTTGCTGAAGGAAATAGGTGTAACAACAAGAACTGATTTAATCCAAAAATCAACTCTGCTAGGCACGACGAGAATCATCTGTCAGGTTCTTGATATCTAAGGAAGCCAGATGTAACCCGATATCTTGCACACATATTGCATATGTTCCAAATTGATTTTTGTGTAACATTCACAATAATAACAAAGTAAACGTCGTACCTGTTTAAATGGACATACAAAAAACGCGAGTTCCTTACACTACTCATTTTTCATGTTCCGCCGAGAACACTTTGCGATTTAAAAAGACTTTTCCTTAACCAAAGTGCAGTGTCTTTCAGTGAAATCGACCCAGTATAGAATATTTAGCTACCACCGGGAATGTGGGCCGAAAAAAAGGCATAAGACTCCGAATGAACCTTTGGGACAATTTAGCAGTATGGTTGCATTCTAGGACTGCCGCACACACAAGTAGAGCTGCTGATAACAGGGATACGCGACGCATCATAGTCGGCGGCCAAAATAATTTGCATGACGCTTGATCAATTGAATGAACATTAAACGAGTATTTACCATACCTATCGATTTTGATTGAAATAAACACGACAAAATGCTTTATACACAAAGAGATTTTTGTATTTCTGTGCTTTCAAAATAATGTTTAATTTAATTACTCACCCAAAGAATATCTTCAGACGCCAAAGGAACAGTTCGTTTTTTTAATTACGTAATTAAGTTTTAAACAATAGGCATAAGTATCCTCAAGTGTCACATTATTTTACTTGTTATAATGAAATAAAAATGAAATTATGTTAAAGATTTAATTGTCTTACAGGAACGTGTGAATTTAGGTGTTTGATCTCTTATGATTTTTGCCAGTGAGTCTCTTTTAGTTTAGGAATCCCTATTGCGCATCGTTTCTCTTTTGACATAAGAGAGAAGATAGACATTTGTACAGTAAAATATTATTTGAAGGTTAATCAGAGAGTTGTATGTTTGCTGAATGACAGTATACTGTTAATGGTATGTTACAAAGATATTTATGGGATAATACCTATATTCTCTTCAAAAGTAAATGAGCGTTAAAACATTGTTGGATTTTTCAGAAATTATGTGATAGACCGATTGTAGCATTTAACGAAAAATTGTCAAATAGTGTCATACTGTTCCATTAGAGCCAGAAAGGGAATGTTACCTTTGATGAACGAATTTTTGCTATAATGGCATTGGAAATCTTTACAATGTAGTGAGTATAATAGTTTTGCAAACCTTTTTTTAAGTTTTCAGAAAAGTTCAAAGAAGCGAAGGAAGGAAACCAAACACCTTCATCGCCAGACACGCCAACTTCTTCCACCGCTGGCACAGTTGTTAACACTGGCACACCGAAAAGCACAACGGAAATGAATGGTGTCCCATTACAAATATCAACAGGCTCAGGGAAGAGTATTTCCTCTTCAAACAGCAGCTATGAAGTAAGTGTAGTTACAAGTTACTTTAATGTATTAACCCTTTGTGCCAGCATGGTGGTTTTTTCATGGTGGAGTTTACTAAGCAATACTGTAAGAAATCCTCCAAAATTCCAAAAGCACAAATGACATAGTTTGTTACAATGCATGAGCTATATGCTGCACGTAGAATTTCCCGTCTCGTACACAACCGTAATATTTCAGCAAAGTCTTTCAACCTAAGCAAGGCTCGAAGCCATTTCAGTGCAGAGGGTTGGTTTTCATATTTCATTTGACAGAAAACAAATGGGTTTCTCCATCGGAAGTTAGCAAATAATTTACTTTAAGGTTTGAAAAGCTGGAAAATATAATGCGTATTTTGCTATCAATCCCCGAAATAATGTGGTCATCCCATGCTGCTCATTCTGTCTCCACAATTATTACTACTTGTACTTGTACTTGCACTTGTTACAAGGACCGATTTGATTTCTTAAAAGAGTTTTACATTTTTAATGAAACCACCACTATTGGTTGTCTGTAGACTCCAATCCACCGTTTTGGAAGGTTTCACCAAAAAGCTCCAGTAGGGCGGCTTTGCCGCTACTGTGTTGCAGACTCGCATCTACTATTTTGCCTGAGGAGAAACGAGAAGCAGTTGGTTGGAATTCCCAGCCGACAGGTCACTTTCTCCAGAAAAGTTTTTGAGCACTCGTTTGTCTCCCATGCTGCATGGTCAAACCATCTCCCGTACCATCTCCCATGCTGCATGGTCAAACCATCTCTCAAACCATCTCCCATGCTGCATGGTCAAACCATCTCTCAAACCATCTCCCATGCTGCATGGTCAAACCATCTCTCAAACCATCTCCCATGCTGCATGGTCAAACCATCTCTCAAACCATCTCCCATGCTGCATGGTCAAACCATCTCTCAAACCATCTTCCATGATGCATGGTCAAACCATCTCTCAAACCATCTCCCATGCTGCATGGTCAAACCATCTCTCAAACCATCTCCCATGCTTCATGGTCAAACCATCTCTCAAACCATCTCCCATGCTGCATGGTCAAACCATCTCTCAAACCATCTCCCATGCTGCATGGTCAAACCATCTCTCAAACCATCTCCCATGCTGCATGGTCAAACCATCTCTCAAACCATCTCCTATGCTTTATGGTCAAACCATCTCTCAAACCATCTCCCATGCTGCATGGTCAAACCATCTCTCAAACCATCTCCTATGCTTTATGGTCAAACCATCTCTCAAACCATCTCCCATGCTGCATGGTCAAACCATCTCTCAAACCATCTCCTATGCTGTATGGTCAAACCATCTTGGTCTATTTCCTATGCTGTATGGTCAAACCATCTTGGTCTATTTCCAATTAACCTTAACTTGAACCAAAAGTTTTGGGAAGAAAGTAGGAGGCTAATCAGAGTAACCTTGATGAAAAGATATTACATTAATAAGAAAATATGAAAGAGTACTGGGATCAGAGTTATATTAAAGGAAGTTTTAGAGGCAAGAATGAGATGGTGCTGCGAAATACAAAGAATAAAATATCAGATTCTGATCAAGAAAACCTTGATTGAGCCCGTGAGAGAAAAAGAACCAAGAGGGAGACAGACCCGGCGATGGTATGATGTGGTAACGAGAGACATGGTGAAATTTGGAGTAGAGCTACATGAGACAATAGACAGGGACAAGTGGGGGAGAGAACTCACCTCGCTTGCCTCCGATGACAGAAAAGAGCTTTACCAAAGAAGAACATAAAGACGAAGGAGAAGTAAGAGAAGTTGGAAGGCCTCACAAATATCTTTTCAGGCATGCGAGGACAAGTTTTTCACAAATAGGTAAACACAAATAATATCAACCACAGTTAAAAATAAGTTGAAAAAAACCCAAACTCTTTCTTTGTACCACATAAATGTACTTTGATAAGAGAAAGGGCCTGTCAGATATAGGATACATTACTCTCCTGCTCTACTGCTCCCCTACTCCCTGCCCCCCGGCTGTTCTGCTCTCTTGCTCTTGTGCTCTCCTACCCCCCCTGCTTTCTTTGCTCTCTTTTCGCTCTTGCTCTCTTACTCTCTTNGAGAAAAAGAACCAAGAGGGAGACAGACCCGGCGATGGTATGATGTGGTAACGAGAGACATGGTGAAATTTGGAGTAGAGCTACATGAGACAATAGACAGGGACAAGTGGGGGAGAGAACTCACCTCGCTTGCCTCCGATGACAGAAAAGAGCTTTACCAAAGAAGAACATAAAGACGAAGGAGAAGTAAGAGAAGTTGGAAGGCCTCACAAATATCTTTTCAGGCATGCGAGGACAAGTTTTTCACAAATAGGTAAACACAAATAATATCAACCACAGTTAAAAATAAGTTGAAAAAAAACCAAACTCTTTCTTTGTACCACATAAATGTACTTTGATAAGAGAAAGGGCCTGTCAGATATAGGATACATTTCTCTCCTGCTCTACTGCTCCCCTACTCCCTGCCCCCCGGCTGTTCTGCTCTCTTGCTCTTGTGGTCTCCTACCCCCCCCTGCTTTCTTTGCTCTCTTTTCGCTCTTGCTCTCTTGCTCTCTTGCTCTCTTGCTCTCTTGCTCTCCTACACTCCTACACTCCTGCTCTCCTCCCCTCCTGCTCTCCTCCCCTCCTGATCTCCTAGTCTCCTCCTGCCCTCCTGCTCCCAGGTCCACCCGCTCCCCCGGCTCTCGTGCCCTCCTGCTCTCGTGCCCTCCTGCTCTCGTGCCCCCCTGCTCTTCTGAGTTTAAAGGAAAAGTCGATTAAATGTCTTTTTATTTTTGTAGTCGCTTAAACTGTATGGATTGCCTACAAAATGATCTGCCAGTCATTTCACAATTTTATCAAAAGGCTGCATTGCTGTCAAAACCATTCCCTCTGTATTTTTATCTTAAAAGTTTATTTCAACTCTTTTTCTTCCTTGGGTCATACCGGTGTTTTTTGCAATAGACTGAGTTATTAAAATACTACCTCGCATGCAGTTGGACTTGGTATCCATCAATGGAACTGAGGAGTAAGCCATTGACACAGTCTTTGCGCGTGATGTGTTGAAAGTCAACCATTAGTCCATAACGCGCAATGACTTTATTCTAAAACTGATCAAATCCATCACCCGTAACATATTTTGTAAAATTTTGACTCCATGAGGATAAATAATATGCTTGACAAAAACCAGAGAGAAGAATGGTGGGTTTCTTATCCATAATTTGGCTGGACAAATTGCCAGCAATGCGGGCATTTTTTTCGTCATTCTGTTAGCGTCTATTTCCATTATTCTGATTCAAGTGTAAGTGCAGGAATTAGGAAGTGTTCTCTAAAACTTGAGCATACATCCCCAGCATATTTTGGGTATTTGACCTCGGAAAGAATTTGCTATTTTGAAATCTGTTAAAATGTTACTCACAATATCATTCAGACTCTTTTCCTAGTTTACTACTTTACAGACTTACTCCATATTTTTTGTTGGAGAGATCAGCCATTGAAACCTAGAATTCTTTCGTAAGTGTGTTTCTTGTTATTTAGCTTTGTGTAATGAATTCAAGTCATGATGGTTCTAATCATATCCGTCATATTGGAGGATCTGGTTTTTACAGTGCACTCAGTTTGAAACATGCACCGACAAAGGATCCACCTGAGTACCGAAATTAGTTGATATCATAGATCTTTAGGCACATTCTTTCAGTGGTCATTGTCTGTTTGTAACAACGTATAGGTTGGAGCCCCCCTCCCAATTCTATGATAGTGGCAATACCCAGTCAAATGAACACGGTATATAATGGCAAAATTTAGGACGAAATTATAGTTTTTTTATGATTTTGCTTATTTGAATTTTTTCATAAAAATTCATTCAAATATAATTTATCCATACTTAGAGACTTATGTTGATGAATTTGTAAAAGAATCGAAAATTAGACTCTGATATAATCTGGTTATTTTCTTGATCAATACTTTGAATTTTAAAGTTATCAAGATGACTATATTGGGTTTTGTTTTCTTGCTTTATAGACTTATGCTTGTTGGTTTTTAAGAATTACCAAATTTTTGAAGAGGCTTAACGTATCGCGGGTGATTTTGGGATCAGTTTCACATTGGGAAATTTAAGGCTTATTCAAAAGTGCATTGTCTGAATAACTTTACCTACCTTCGTATTGACTTTCAAGTGTTTATCTTTGTTACTGTTGGTATAAGATGCATGCTCAAGTTTCTATTTGGATAACTGTTGAATTGTTTGTGTGTCTATAGATTTAACAAGTCTACCCATTAAATTTCTTATTCAAAAGAATTCGCATTTGATATAAAGTTTCGGAAATCGGTGTCGTAAGAAACGTTACATTGACACTGTAGGTTAGTTGTTTGGAGTTGACCTGAATGACTAGCCATTAGCTAAGGGCAAATATATATGTAGCTTGGTATTTCGATTGATCCGCCAAAGGGATCAAAGGATAAAAAATTTCAATTTTCTGGCTAAACTGTTTACTTGACTTCATAAAAAGCTCATCAAAAAAGATTTTTGAGAAGCCTTTAAGAAATTATTTTTATAATGTTAGAGAGAATTTTAAAGGGCCGTCTTGCAAATGAGACTGTGTTGTTGCCAGGACTTGGATCCTCAACCAACCAAGAGGAAGTACCCTCCAACGGGTGGTCTTTGGGAAATTATTCGTATGTCTTGTTGTGCTGGGGCCATTGCGTGCTTTCTGTCTATCTTGTTCTGTTTCCTCTGTCCGAATCTTTCATTAATAGATACCTATGAAAGGGATTGATGATTCCACTGTTTACCAGGGGTGGTATCAATGAAAGACCCAGTATGGAAGAGCTTTACACAGAAGGAAAGAAAATTTAAGCGCGATTGTTTGTCCCTTAAAGTATTTTTCTGCTAAAATTAGTGGCACCTGAATAAATCCATGATAGTTTAAAGCGTACAAGGTGTCTTTGACACCCCCATTTCCCCCCAATTTCAGAATATTAAAAAAAGACTTTTTCCTGCTTTACGTCAAGGCTTTGGTAAGCCCGCAGTACTGACCAAATGACAGATCAAGATCGTACTGGAGGTGTCGACTTCGATCCATAACTTTTGGCATATTAGGTTTTCGTATTATTTTGGCGGTAAGATTGCAAAGAGAGTGGAAGCAATATTAGAAAATAATGAAAAATGTAGAACAAATCCAGAAACATTTGTTGCATTGCCCAAAAATAACTTTGGCCATGGCGTGCAGTGAACCAGTTATTATCAAGGGTAAAATTTACAAATCACGCATTGCCTTTCTACCCCCGAAATAAGACCCACGTTGTGATGGTTCACAAGCAATGATATAAAACCTCAAATTGGAAAGCAGCAGGACCTGATGATCGTTTGATGTGAGAAAAGCCTGTTGAAGTGGATTACAATCCTCAACAGCAGCTGGGCATTGTCTTTATTGCTTGACACATAAAAGTGCTACTTTGTGTTTGAAAGTTCTTTGAGAGAAATTGGTGTTTACAATTTCACACAATGTTTATCACTGTTGTAGAAGTTAGTGACCGAAATTACTTTAAAATTTGCGTGTTCTAGTTTGCAAGTCAAAATACACCACGGAAAGGTTTTTCAAAGGTAACAGAGAGACAAACGTTCAGCTGTTTGACTCTTTGAGGTAATACTTAACTGTTGTAAAGAAAGGCATGCTGCGTCGTTTACGCCTTGCATGGAACGTAACATTTTACGATATGACACTGCCGCAATGAATACAGAGTGCAAAAAGAGATTTGAAGTAGCAGAGTATATTACTGACTTTATTAAAGGTATTGTAATAACATAGAAAACTAAATTAAAGACATAAGATGAAGGGATAAAAAATAAGACAACGACAATGCTTGTATTGTATGCTGATATGTATGCAGAATGTAAGGAGTAAATGGGAAAAGGAAGATGATTAAATATTAACCCTGTGCAGTGGTAGAATCAGAAAAAGATTGTTCTATGGAATGTTAATATTCACAGTGGTAATGCATTTAAGAGAAAGAGGATGAGAATTCTATGTGATGGTCACTAAGGAGTAAAGACAATGCTACAATTGATTACCAAAGAAGAGCACAATTTGTGCGTAGAAATAAGAGGGAATTAAGAAGTACTAAGGCCAGGAAAGAGAGATTATAGGAATGACGGAGAAGAGGAAAGTTGAAGTGATACAGCAAGAGTGACTGTTTTTAATACGGTGACAAAATTAGTGAAAGCTTGGCTCGATTCATCTGAGATAGCTTTTCGAACCGTACTATTTGTAGAGAAAAGGGAAGCGTAAAATATCATGGAAGATATGTAAGGCATACGAATAGGAGGAAGCAATACCTCTGAATCTAGATTTAGAAATTATAGTAATAATAAAAGAAAGAAAAAAAAGTTAAATTGTATCTTTGTATTATTTTAGTTTATTAGGAATTAAAGTAAAAACATAATTAACTGATATACTGATATCTCACAAAGGATTAATGAAAAGGAAGGAATGAGTGATGAGTAAAGAAGACTTGCCGTCCAAAGCTGAGTATGCAAGTCGATAGTGAGTTTCAATGGCCAGCACTTGGCATCTATGCTGTAAGAAAAAGTAATAATAATAATTACTATTACTATTATTATTATTATTAGTAGTAGTAGTAGTAATAGTAGTAGTAGTAATAGTAGTAGTAGTAGTAATAGTAGTAGTAGTAATAGTAATAGTAGTAGTAGTAATAGTAATAGTAATAGTAGTAGTAGTAGTAGTAGTAGTAGTAGTAGTAGTAGTATCATCATCATCATCACTAACCAGCATTAACCTGAGAGTGTTGTTGTAAATGAACACTTATTATGGGATTTACAGTACAGACTGATCTCAAAATTCCCGCGAGAAAGCCAGATATTGTAATTATGCATAAAAATTCTAATGAAATCATCATAGTAGACGTGGTTATACCAGTGGATGTGAATATACGAATCAAAGAGCCGGAATAAATCAGAACAGAAAGTGCCAAGATCTCTGGGGAGATTTCGGTATTTTGAGATTCTCCGGCACTGTAATTTCTATTATTAATACAATACCTGGCTTTCTCTTAATCATGAAACCCCACAAGATCTTACAGTTGTCATTTTCACCAACTCCATTAGGCACTTGGTTGTACCATGCATTCGCTCTTTAAAAGCATGCTCTACCACATAACACCCTGTAAATGCATCTTGCTACATTGTCATGTCGGTGTTTATATTCCCGTTGAGTTAATTTGCTACATTCGGTGACGATGTCCATGACACTCTCGCCGTTTTCATGACGCATTCTACACAACGGTGATTCAGCCGTTTTATCAATATGGAATTTCAAGTAATTGGTTCGCAAGCATTGTTGCTGAGCTCTGCAAATCAAAGCTTCTGTAGAAATTTTGAGGTCTGCTTTTCACAAGTATAATCATGTGTCATTCCATTTCACATCATCGTTATCCTTTACATATTGACCATGTAGTATTTTCTCATGCCAGTTCTTTATCAGTTCTTCTTCTCCCTCCCTCAGGATCGACTGATTCGTCGACCCTCAAATGCTCATGGGTTTTTGCCATTTATAGCATTTCTTCTGCACTACCTTTTAGATGATCTTCAGCTCTAACAGCATTCTCAATACCAATCAGCCCCCCTTCCTCCCCCCCGTTATCTTTTCCTTTAACATGTAGCCCGTCTACATCACTGTTGAAATTCATGCCCTTGTTCGTTGTCAACAGTTTCCATGTGCTTCTGTCTAATCAAGACACATTTTTTTTGTTAGCTTATTACTGTAGCCCAATTGCTCGTAAAAGATACAGCCCATGTGCTGATTTCTGTGATCTTATTTTGACCATTCAACTTGGATTGGAGTACTAATCTGGAACGCCTTAGGTATTCCTTCCTGAACGTTTCATTCATCATACTTTACTTTACCTTATCAGCTTCAATAATCCGTAGTTATTTGTACTCTAAATCAATCAACTCCTTGATAACCTCTCCGTCCAACAAACGAATCTGTTCGGTCTTTTTAAAACTAGCACACCGCACTTTTGAATTCCGAACTCCATCGTAATATCATTATTGATGCTATGTAGAGTCGATAGGAGGCTGTTGATTTCTCTTTCATTTTTGGAGAATAGCCTTAAATCGTCCATGAATAAGAGATTATTTACTTTAACACTACCTGAGGTGTATCCAGGTGACATTTTTCCAAGAACTGATGACAGACGTATTGTACAGATGGCAAATAGTAGAGGTGATAGGCTATCTCCCTGGAAAGTTCCTTATGTAATATTAACCTCTCTAAGTGACTCCCCCACACAGTTAATTTTGTCTACCAATTATTCGTTGTTCCCACAATAAAGCTAACTGTATTATCTGAGATGTTAACAGGTTTTATGCACCTAAGAATTCACGAATGTGAATAATGTGATAAACTTTCTTGTAGTCTACCCATGGCATGGCTAGATTCTTACGTATTCTGTTGTTGTCCGCTAATATAGCTTTATCGATTAGCAGCTGATATTTCGTTTTTCTATTATTGCATCTGCAACCTTTCAAAGCAGCCGCAATTACATAGCCAACAATAATGGACTATCAAATATTGTTGGACCTAATAATAGTTAACGTCTTCCATCAAAGAAAAAACCCTATAAAAACTAGTCACTATTTAACCTTTATGTTGCACTGTGTATACAGGTCGTGATAGATCTTTGGATTTGGTATCGAAAGCATTTAAGGAATATGTTGAGAACCTGGTTGTTCTGACAAGGTTAAAACCAGTCCAAGAACTGTGTGCTTAAAAACGGTACGAATTCCGAGAGAAGTCATTGTTATATGACTAAATAAAAGAAAACATTGCTGTGGTTACTAGTATCCTACTTTTAGGTTAGTAAACTGGATAATTTCGTATCATGTGTGAATATGTAATGAAAAAAACATTGTCCTGGTGTGGCATAAAATCGTATCCGGTTTTGTGATTTCGATGTGGAAGAATGAGGTTATCCTTTGCCGCACTGCTTCCGGGTTACTTTGAGAAAAGCGAAGAACATGTTGGCTCTACCCTAGGCCATGAAATGCCATGTTTGCATCCGGCGGAGACCAACCATCCTCATTGGTGTGAATGACACTTGAGTTGGTGCCTCTATAAATTATCTAGTGGTTGTATAAAGTAGAATTCACCCCCACCCTCATACGAGTGGAATAGCTAATTCAAATTGTGAAAATAACGGCATAGAAGAGGGTAGAACAAAAAAAGTAGAAAAACGGAATTGACTTCACATGGAACGTCAAAAGTGTTATTCACATCGGCCATTTACATACCCTTACATTCCACTTTTCCAAATTATTTGTGGTTGCGGCGCCACTAATTAACAGTGGATATGCTGTACTTCAGTATTCTTTGCTTAAATTTGGTTCACATTACTATAATATGTTTTACTATACTGATTTTATGGTACTTTTTTGCTCTGTAATGCACTTTCTTTTGGTATTCGACATCTTACATAGCTGTAATAAACAGTACTTTACTATGCTATATATCCTACCGTATTTCGCAATTGTCAACTCAACGTTTACGTGAAACTCAATGCAGGTCAGAATATTAGACTCTTATCTTTATCACAAGACCAATAAGTAGACAAAAAATGAATCCATGCAGTCCTATTTTGTATTATATTTCACTTACTATTTGAAGGTTTTGTGAGAGTTAATTACGTACGTTTTGAGTTTTCTGCATACGTGTATACCGTAATAAGCTATCGGAAGCAGCATTTTGCCTCGGCTATCCACAGAGGGACTCCGTTGTATTCCGTTTTGTTATGGTACGTTTCTGTTCTCCAGGAATTGGGGTCTTACTTGTAATTAGGTGGGTAGTTGATCTTAAGGGGCGGCATTTGTATTCTGTTCCCACGCGTGGCACGACCACTATGTAAGAGTAACTTTGAACCTATCTATAAGCTATTTATAACTTTTGTTTTAATTGTGGTTGAGCACCACTGAGACGTTGTACCTCAAAGGTTTCTGTGGATACTTTCACCTTCAGATGTCAATTTGTTAGACAATAAATCTCCTGGCCTTTTGCAGTATTAAGTGCTCTATTTCTTTTTTCTTCTGAAAAGGTAACAAGTATTTTAAAACAGCAAGCTAGTAATTTTTATTACGTGGATTAATTTAACAAGTCCCATAGATAACTAAATGGAAAACAAGTTCGTCTTAAGCTATTTAACAAATGGACATTCCATAAGATCTTTTTTCTTGAGTTGATTTGCATAAGGGCAACGTCGCACCAAAAAGTTCTTGTGAAGATCATTTTTTGTAAAGTATTGGATAGAGCAGAGAGTTTCACCGATATCATTCCTTTGCTCTTTTTTTTTTTTTTGAATGCCTGTTGATCTCATTTACACAGCATGGATGTTCTCTCGTGTTCTTCTGTGAGTACATTTTGCGTTCGTATTTTTCCCCATGTTGTCATAATCATTAAATTCGAACAATAATAATCAGCAGCTGTTTTGTATATTGCTTGAAATATTTATGATTTACAGAGGAGCACATTTCCTTTGTCGATCGTCATGAAATTGAGTCATGAATGATTAATGAGTATCAGTGTTTTCATTCTAAATGTGTTTCGTATTTAAAACGATTTGACAACCACTGAGGCACTGATTGCCGTGTTTTGAGGTTGTTTAACTGAAAAAGAAAACCATAAATGATATTTTATGAGATGGAAATCTTGCTTTCGTGTACTGTTTTTTCTCTACTGAAGCAGGTGCTTCAAAACCACTTTTTTCAGGTCTTATTACATGAAATAGAAGAAATATTCTTGCCGAACATAGCTGCGGCTTCCAGTTAATCTTAACTTAGCTTAAAATAATATAATACGCTGCATCGATAGCTCACGTTATTACGTAGATTTGCAACGCAATTTTGTCATAAACAGTTATGAACATGTGTGAGGATGTGGGAAACGCTGATTACTTGAGTTTTGGCCTTATCGCGTGTTATTTAAGCTGGAAGATTGGAATTATTCACTATCAGTGACAGAAACGAAAAGAACATCAGCTTTGATTTTGAGACGAGTTGTTGATCGTGTAAATCACAGTTTTGATTACCGCATCACTACCTAACCTGCACTTAGTCAACAGTGCAGTGGACGATGTTAAAATTTGTGGGTCAGAGAAAACTATCATTACCGGTAGGATAACTAACAATTTATTGTCGTTTTTTATGTGGAGCAGCTTTGTTTCGATTATTCAACATAGTATTAAGGTTTTAGCGTTTTGTAATGGTATTTTATAAATTTTGCTATGGGCTCTGATCAACTGATATGAAAACGATCATGTAGCAACACCTCATCTAACGCTTTGTTTACAAAAATGACTGCGGTGAATTAAGTGTAAATAGAAGTCTTTGTTTTGACCTTAAAGGAGATCTAGTTTTACCTTTATTTCTTACAACGTTTTTCTTGCAACATTTATTTGTTTGAAGTAATTCATGAGGTTTGCACACATGAATTATTGTTATGAAGGAGAAGGTAAACTTTCAGCATTTTTATCGTAAGATGAAATAAAGTGACGATAGATGAGCTTAAAAGATGCGATCTGATCAAACAAGAACTATTTTCAAGGGACAAGAGAGATTGTATTAATTATGTTGTTCTTTTTGGATAAAAAGGGGGGAAAATATGGTAAATGTTTTTAATGTTCATTTTACCTAATAAGTTAAGCGTTATTAAGTCGATTTTGGTTTTGAATAGAATGGAACAATTTTAGCATAATGCAAACTGCTAAGCCAATTATTGTAGGCTAATTTGAGAAAGCCTTTTTATGGTGTAAATCTGATGACTGTATTTCGAGAGATTTTTGATCTCAACATCGGAGTAAGCAGTATCCCTTAAAATCGGGGCAATGTCAGTCATCAGGGGAATAGGTTGTATATAGATAGATAGAAAGTAGCTAGGTATGTCGCAAAGTAGATGGATGAGTAGACAGATAATTAGATTTGTGGTTATTATTTGCGTTGGTAGGTAATTAGCTTGGGCAGTAAATTGGTTTGAGAGGCCATGCATAGGTTTGAAGTAGTTAGATACGTAGATATCCAAGTGATTCCTAGATAATTAGATAGGAAGATAGTTGAATAGACGGACGTATTGTTATTAGAGACAGTAGGGAAGAAAGTATGTTAGCCATGTGTTAAATAGATGTATACCAGGTTAGGGTGGTGGATAGGTTGTTATGTAGATTCATTGGGGTTTTTTTTGGTAGTGTCCAGCAGAAGAAAAGAAAGAATAAAGAAGAATGTTATTTCTGTAAATTTTTATCGTATCCTTGTATAAATAATGTGGTACTTTCTAAAGCAATTACAAACTCGAACTTTGAATTGACAGAAAACGTTGGTATTTAGGTTTAGTCGGTTCGAGTGAAAAATGACATAAGTCTTGGGGGCTCTTGTTGTAATTGTGCAAATACAAAAATTGTTACCGAAAGTCTTGTAGAGATCACTTGTGTTTAATATTTTGATGGATGGTCTAATTGAATTTGAACATTTTTTTTCGCAGGAAGAAACTGGAGGTAGCCATAAGTCATTATCAAATTCTACTGAGTCACAGTTAAAATACGAAAACGATCGTCTTAAGAAAGCTTTAGCTCAAAGGTAGGTGCATTTTTCCAGCCACTCACTTCTTTTCCCAAGGTATAATTGCTAAATCCACTGTGCTTGTGGGTATATAATTTTCCTGTGGTGATAGGGTAATCTTCTTCTGTAGGGTACAGTTCTACGTTTCTGGTCGTTTTAGCTCTTACACATAGCCTGGTTATATACCATATTTACTAAAGACCCCCCCCCCTCTTCAAAGGAGGCACTTATTCCAAAATTAACAGAGAATGGAATGAGAAGAATAAATGCATTAAAAGTGATTTCATTCACCATATGCAGACGTAAAAAGCCAATGTTAAGAAAAAGGGGAAAAGTTGGGTGTATTGCAAAAGTAGTGTTACAGGGGCGCTTATCCGAGAGGGCGCTTATCCGAGAGGGCGCTTATCCGAGAGGGCGCTTCGTCGAAGGAATACGGTATGTATGTAAACCAACATGACCCGATTCCAGTGTTTCAAGAACAGGGAAATTTCAATGCATTGCAGGCGGAAAATACGGGCTACTGCAGAAAACCAATCGGACTAACATATTGATGTTTTGCTTTGTCGCTCTTATAATCCGTTGCTTTGTGGTCAGTAAGATAAAAATATAAAATAGATGAATATAGTTAAAAGTACAAAGAAAAATATATTATAAGTAAATTAGTATGCAACTTGTTTATTCTCAATTTCTTTACTTTTGGTGTATATATTTTTAAAGCCTTTGAAGAGTACACGTGTACCCCTGTTTTTTATTATTCTCATAAATAGATTGATTTCTTTGTAAAAAGCTTTGGTATTGTTTAGGAAGACAGTTAAGTGATAAATACTTAATCGCGAAAACGGATCAACATTGTAGTTGTTTAAGACATTCAGTTTTGCTTGTTATAGAGATGTCTCTATTCTTGTTTTCGGAGATAGAGACAACATTAATCTTAATAGCGACAAAAGAGTATATTATGCTAGCGGGTGTGACGTGACTTTTTTTTTACTACAATTCCATACCATTTGTCTTACGGCTAAAACACCATACCAGTATCAAAAACATGAGATGCCACGCAGTTCTTTATTAATATCTTTGGTCATCTTCGCGTGTTGCCTGGAAACGCACGCTAGTGACTTGAGCATGGGGTTTATATTTCAATTACATTTTCCTCGATGTCATGAAGAGCCGTATCTTAATGGTTGGTGCTGTTGCGCCGTAACCAAGAGGTTCCGGGTTCGATTCTCCGAGCGGGCGAAAAAGCCTTTGGTTGACATCAGGAAGGGCATCCGGCGAAGAAATTCCGCACTGCCAAAACTAAGTCCCGCAGAAGAACATCGTCTGAGCCCAGTTACTGTGGAAAATGACTTTTATACCAAGACATTTTCTTCGATGTCATATAAACAGGGGTCATTACAAAGTGGGTCGGAAAAGTGCCAATGCATTGCTTAACAAATGCCCAGATAGGACAGGGACATCGATGACAAATGCAATTGTAGTGCACACGATTGCAGCCTTTATGCTGTTACAACTTAATTGTTGACCTTTTTACCTTGAAAACAGTTTTTATTTGTAGTTGCAAGTATTCCTTATAAAAAATTGGTAGGCCAGAAAATGTTCTCAAAAGTAGCAAGTGATTGGAGGGTAATTTTGCGTGATATTGTTTATTACAGTACCGACTACTGCCAACTCTTGCCCTTGACAATTTCGAAGACTATTAGCCTTGTAAAGTAACGCTTCCCTATTTTGGCAAGGCTCTTAATGCCCCCCGCTTTGGTTGAAGAAATAAATCCATCTTTATCTAATTTACAAAAGTAAAATCTATGTTTTTATGACGCGACAATTATCGTGTAAGTTGTACATAGAGTTTATGAAAATTAACTCTTTTTAATTGGTTTACTCGAGTTTTGCTGCCATAAGTAAACGTGGATTTTTATTCAAATTTTTTAACTTCAAAAAATATCTTATTTCCGACTTTTTTGGTGTACTTTGTCAATGCGTAATTGCAATCATATCGGACGTCAGAAATCATTGAATTTTATTTGATATCCCCTGCACAAGTGTTATAATATTTTACGTGTGTTTACCATGCAAAGTACTATCACCAAAATTGATAAAGCTCAACTTTCGCAATTGCTGAACATTACAAAATTGGATGCTGCTGATGTTTCAGATTTGGTTTTTTTACAAACTACTTATAGATTATTGTAAAAACTTATTTGTAATCTCAAAGTAGCTAATCATCCCTGGGCAAATTTGTCAGCCAAAAATAGGAAGTCATCTCTTACTTTAGTCTACTTCATGTACCCTAAATAATCGTGGGAAGCCACCGTGACCTTCTGCATATCACTTTCTCGGCTAGTTTAAACCAGCTGGACGTGAAAGTTAGATAGATAAAGCCACTGTATACATGACACTTTCCTACGTAGAAATTAAAAATATATCTGTTGCTTGTGTACACTTTTTAAATTTTCTAGTTAAAAAGTAATCTTAATGTAATAAATGAACTGTAAATCCATCAGTTTCCTGGTTCATGCAGACTTTGTTTTTGCAAAAAATTATCAATCGCGTTATTCTTGCCCCATTGTATTTTTAGAGTGTTTCGATTTATTGGTTATNTACAGGTTTATAAAATTACAGGTTTATGAAATTACAGGTTTATAAAATTACAGGTTTATAAAAATACAGGTTAAAAAATTGCAGGTTTATAAATATAGATGTTTATAAAAATAGATGTTTATAAAAATGTATGTTTATGAAATTACAGGTTTTTAAAGTGTTCGAAACCTCAAGCACCTCCTTTAAAGTTATATGGTACAGAAATTTGGAGAACAAAGACGAAGGCTAATGAAGAATTTTTTGCCTGCACACGCAAAGTATAGATGTGTATGTTACTACATATAATTAACAAAAGTGCTTAAAGTTGGTCGGGAGTTGTTGTATCAATAATGAGACTTGACATAAGACTGCCGTCAAATAAAATATACTTTTTTTCTCACTTTTAAATACTCAGGCCACAAGATGTAATCTCAAAGTAGCTAATCATCCCTGGGCAAATTTGTCAGCCAAAAATAGGAAGTCATCTCTTACTTTAGTCTACTTCATGTACCCTAAATAATCGTGGGAAGCCACCGTGACCTTCTGCATATCACTTTCTCGGCTAGTTTAAACCAGCTGGACGTGAAAGTTAGATAGATAAAACCACTGTATACATGACACTTTCCTACGTAGAAATTAAAAATACATCTGTTGCTTGTGTACACTTTTTAAATTTTCTAGTTAAAAAGTAATCTTAATGTAATAAATGAACTGTAAATCCATCAGTTTCCTGGTTCATGCAGACTTTGTTTTTGCAAAAAATTATCAATCGCGTTATTCTTGCCCCATTGTATTTTTAGAGTGTTTCGATTTATTGGTTATCATCTGCTTATTTATAGATTTTGTATCTAAACGAAAAAATAACAGAGCACGGTTGTCAATCTGTTTAATATGAATGGAGGCGAAAAGATGAACATCTCCCTTATATTCAAAGTTTGAAGAAAAAATGAACAAGAAAAGCACCACTTGGTGGTTTCCAGACCACACAGCAGCTTGGTTTGAGAGAAAAAAACCATTCGCATCATTTTCTTCGCCACTGTCATCCACTTTATTGAAATGTAAAATCGGTTTAGTTTTGGAGGAGTTGGAAAACAACACACCAGGAAGTAAACTTTTTATTTGATCAGTTTTTTTGAAAAAAATACCTTTTCTGTTTGCGCTGTTGACTGTCATCATTTTTCGGCTTTGCTTCCAGCTCCGCAAATTTTAAAAAATGGGAAACTGAGCTGCAGACGCTAAAGAATAACAATGCACGTTTAACAGCAGCGTTACAAGAAAGTACTATTAATGTGGAAAAATGGAAAGAACAGTTGAATAATTATAAAGAAGAAAATGGAAAACTACGTAAAAAGGTAATTCGATTTTAAAAGTTTCATTTTTGATTGTTTGATAGGGGTGCATTGTATTTCGTTATGCTTAAGCGGGATATAACCAAAGCTACTGAAACATATCTCACTGAATATTACGGTCTTCTGTCTCGGACAGCAGTTGACCATATAATGCCAGTAACCATTGGTAACCATTTAGTAAGTGACCATTCCGTCAGTAATCATTCAGTTGGGGCATCGTGCATTTTACTTTGTGAAGAGATGATCTTTATTAACAGGTGACGTTTCTTATAGGTTTTGTTGTATGGTCTAGTGTAAAGGGAGGTTTCGTGTAGGTGCTAGCCTTTGGCCATGTGACACGATCAGGCCGAGTGTGGCAAGCTGCTGCCTTGGTGCTTGCATTCATTCGGTGATCAGACCATCTGCTGAAGCACCGTCTTTTTTCAAAATTCATTATTCATTTCTACAATGTTGCGAAAAGACAGCTTTGCTGATGCACCCGTTGTTCATTGCAAAAACTGCAACACGGAGAGCATTAAGGCATGCCATATAAGCCAACCCTTTCAATTTCCATAGTCTTTGATTAGTGTAAAACTGTTTGAAAAATAGACAACTATGTGGTTTGGCTCAACAAACAGCAGTTGTAACTGTTATCTGGACTCTAAAAATCCAAACTCGTGACACCACACAATATTAGAAGTTTTTAGCTGATTGTATAAAGAAAAAAGGCTTTTATGAATTGGTAAACATTATGAAAACTGCCCTTTCATATTAGTTGGGACCCACATTTTTCCTTCTGGATTATGGTTGTTATTTCACTCATATTTTTATTTGCAAAACTTGTCTTGAAAAGACGAGAGCTTCAAGACTTGAGACAGTGGTGGATGGTGAGATGGTGGTGGATGGTGAGATGGTGGTGGATGGTGAGATGGTGGTGGATGGTGAGATGGTGGTGGATGGTGAGATGGCGGGGGATGGTGAGATGGCGGTGGATGGTGAGAT
>RDPX01000498.1:69609-95565 GCA_003991215.1 Morbakka virulenta | reverse complement strand
TGAGATAGTGGTGGATGGTGAGATGGTGGTGGATGGTGAGACGGTGGTGGATGGTGAGACGGTGGTGGATGGTGAGACGGTGGTGGATGGTGAGATGGCGGTGGATGGTGAGATGGCGGTGGATGGTGAGATAGTGAGATAGTGGTGGATGGTGAGATGGTGGTGGATGGTGAGACGGTGGTGGGTGGTGAAACAGCGGTGGATGATTTTATTTCGTCATAAACAGGACATCATGCAAAATGTATTGGAAATAGACTGATAGAGTTTTGTTTATAGTTTACTTTTCGATTGAACCAATAATGCTTTGCAAGTTTCAATAAAATGGATGTGTACGACTTACTGGCACAAACCATGAACCAACATCTGCGTTTAATTTTTAATCGTCGAAGTTTGAAATCACCACGGGTAATTTTTGTCTATAAAGCAGAGATTATCTGGATTTGTACAAACACTAATGGAAAGGCAGTGACGAACTTTTATGAAAATTCTTTGGATATAAATGTATGCAAGTGTGTACCATTTATATATATATATATATATATATATATATATATATATATTAATATTTATACAGGATAATAACTTCATAAATATGTACTTGTAATTACAATTTACTATATACAATAAAATTGCTGTTAATGTTTGTCTTGTTGTGTTAATAATATACAAACAACAACAAAACTGAGATATTTCTTCACTTGAGTTCTAAAATCCTTTGTAGATATAATTTTGCGCATGCCCAAGGTTGTCTTTGTACAAACTAACCTCACTGAAATGAAAGCCACCCCTTAGAACTCCCAATTTCTCTTGGGCTAATTTGACACTAAATATGTTATGTCGAGTATTGTTTTCACGATCAAATAATTCAAAATAATTGTTGAAAATAGCACAGTTAAATTCTTTGACTGTGATATATTCCTGTTTACAAAACAAGCGCAAAGTAGGATATGGAGTCTTTACCGCATCAAGTCACTACAACAATTGATCTGGCTCATCTATTTGATATTTTTACAGTGCGGACCTCCGTAGTGACTGTGATTAACTTGACTTGAGGACTGTAACTAGACCTGTCTTGTGTTTGTTGTGTTTCATTCTTTAATTTTAGGTGACATACTTCTGGACAAGTATAAGATATGTTGTTGATGTGATTGCTGTACTGTAGAAAATGGATTGTTTCTTTTATTTTTCTTGTTGTTTTATTGGTTTCCTTGTCTGAAATCACTTTATTTTCCAAGTCAAAGGTGCGATCTTTTGTCCAGTAGCGTTCTGTTATTTCATGACTTTATCTTTTTGAATAACTCTCCTGTTCACCGTTCCCCTTTGATCCAAGGGACGCTTTTGTTCGCCATATAGAAAGAACAGTTTTTATAATATATTTGATAAACTATACTGTTATATCCGTCAAATGGAAATGCGTTATTTGGAGTTAACGATATCTTCTTTGAATTGGATGTTGTGAAGAAGGAACACTGGATATTGTGTTGTCGGAGACGTCGTCTAAGGTGCTTGTGTTCTTGACGTAAGGTAAAATTATTCATTTCTGAGGTTTATCTTTCTTTTTCTTGATTGGGTGCAATGTTTCTGTGTAAACCTCCCTGGACACCCGTAGCACGATTTCCATTAGATAAGAGAAGAAAGACGCCATCTCGTCTTTCTTCCTTTCTTAAGTCGTATGCATTTGAAATGATGACGTTCCTTTTAATCTGAGTGGTGACGAGACTGTTATGTCTTTCTTCTTCGAACTTGGATTTGCTGTAACATTTGTATCTATTCCAGACGTTTAATGAGGACGCACAATGACATACACATATGCATGCACTATAGGAGTAGATTCTTATTTACTCACTATCGATGGAAAAGTGTATGAAAATAAAAGAGAAATACTGGGAAAATAGGAAGATTTGCGGAGGGAAATTGGAAAACTGTGGCAATGCGGCTCAGCAGAGGTAACCGGAGTATATGTAAGAAACTACCTATTAAACGGAAATCTTACTAATAGTATTCTTTCTTTCTTTCTTTCTTTCTTTCTTTCTTTCTTTCTTTCTTTCTTTCTTTCTTTCTGTCTATCTATCTGTCTATCTATCTATCTATCCATGTACCTATCTACCTATCTGTCTACCTATCTATTATCCGCCTGCTTGCAAATTGCCTACTTTCATAGGGACAGATTTCGAAAAAAGGAATTTCGAGGCCAAACAGTCGCTTTATTTCTTGTGAGTATAGTGTCATGACAACATGTTAGCTGCATCTTGTACATAGACAGGAGTTTTTATTGGCTTAAGTATCCAGTGATGAGAGGAGTGTTTTTTAAACATTATTTTCAAACCTTGCGAGACTGGACCGCGAAGTATCAATTAGAATGGGCGCTTGAGCTCTTTTATTTGAATGATTGTGGTTTTGAATCCTGCGGCGAAAGAGGGGTTTGCTGGAATTACTAAACTGAACGTCATAACACTGTTCTTATTTCATTGTGTAGGTTAACGAGTTGGAAAGTGGATTAGGACTAGAAAACCAAGAAACAAAGGAAGGCCTCGAGCGCAACAACCAGGACCTTCACACTAAACTGGCACAAAAGCAAGAGGTAAATTTATCTAAATTGAATTTAGAATGAAAAATCTTCCATTGGTCACTTGTTTATTGCCTAATAACGACTTGCTTGGTGAAATTGTCGTGTTTATTGGCAATAGTAATGTGTCAAGTTTGTTGAATTGTGTAAAATGTTTTCAGTAATATCCCATTTTTCAATGTTTTACGTTGCATTGACAATATCACGCCTACTGTTTCATTCATTTTGTTATATTTTAACCCTTTTTTGCATGTTTCCCAATTCACTATCTACCGTAACCGCTCCCAAGTCATCCACCGCAAAAACAATGTTTAACTTTAAGTTAAACATTGGTTTAGTGGTGGATGGTTTTTTGTTTTCTTTATAACATGGTCCTGATTCAATTTTAAAAAAATAATCCGGGTTGCCTAATCAAGGAAGTACGTTGTCTGGTGTTAAGAGGAAGATTTTATCAACGAATTTCTCATTGTTCAGTTGATCATACGAGGAACATTTTAAGTTCGGTATAATAGAACTCTTGACGTATAGTGTCGTACTTTGACATACATTGTCATAATTATCATAATTATGTATGTCATGTCGACCACAGGTACTGCTGTTATATAAGAAGCTAAATCATTGTATATTTGTGGAGGAAATGAGATGGTTGTTCTATGCTCAATTCCTTTTCTTGATGATTACTATGCCTTATTGCATCCTATTGCACTTTCCAAAACTATATTCTTTGTACCAATTAAATTATATTGAAAACGCAAGTTGGCCAATATTATTGTTACAGAATCCACTTTTTAATGTTTTATTTATAAAATAGAAAACCTCAAATGTCAAATTTCAAAGTTGTTAATGACAATGTATAACAATAAACTATCGGCCTTAATAGTAGTGCTATTTTTTACTTTACTGATTTTATTCCTTAAGTTTCAAATTTAATTATTAATAAATCTTGGTGATTATTATGCCTTGTTGTGCCCTGCTGAGCTAATATTCTCATGTAATTAATTAGTTGTACTAACTTCTGAATTAAATCAGGCTACATTCTATTTCATGATACAGGTTCATTAACTTCAATTTCTTTTACTGTGTTAAAANCTTCGATCGGATCTAAAACGACTTGATCTTGGTCTTGATTGACACAGTCTCAAGTTATTTTAAAGAAAAAACTCATCACATCTGGAGGATGTAGCGATGTTGAGCCCGGCCTAATGGGAAAATAATGGATAGTCATTTTCATGATAAATGGTTTGTTTTTAGAACTGTCAGGTGTGCCAGGAGCTCGTTGCGACTCATTTAATGCGTCATTGGTATGTTATAAGAGTCTAAAACTGCTAGGAATGAACTTCCTTGAATTTTATTTCAAATAAAGGACATTTCCTCGAATTTCTAAAATATAAAGGACAATTTAAAGGATTTTCTCAAAATAAAGGACAATAAAGGACAAGGAAAAAATAAAGGACAAGGCTCTGCAATAAAGGACTGTCCTTTGAAATAAAGGACATCTGGTCAGCGTATCATACGAGGAACATTTTAAGTTCGGTATAATAGAACTCTTGACGTATAGTGTCGTACTTTGACATACATTGTCATAATTATCATAATTATGTATGTCATGTCGACCACAGGTACTGCTGTTATATAAGAAGCTAAATCATTGTATATTTGTGGAGGAAATGAGATGGTTGTTCTATGCTCAATTCCTTTTCTTGATGATTACTATGCCTTATTGCATCCTATTGCACTTTCCAAAACTATATTCTTTGTACCAATTAAATTATATTGAAAACGCAAGTTGGCCAATATTATTGTTACAGAATCCACTTTTTAATGTTTTATTTATAAAATAGAAAACCTCAAATGTCAAATTTCAAAGTTGTTAATGACAATGTATAACAATAAACTATCGGCCTTAATAGTAGTGCTATTTTTTACTTTACTGATTTTATTCCTTAAGTTTCAAATTTAATTATTAATAAATCTTGGTGATTATTATGCCTTGTTGTGCCCTGCTGAGCTAATATTCTCATGTAATTAATTAGTTGTACTAACTTCTGAATTAAATCAGGCTACATTCTATTTCATGATACAGGTTCATTAACTTCAATTTCTTTTACTGTGTTAAAAGTTGCCTGATGGTATTAAGCAAAGAACGAGGCCTGGTATAAATATAGTTTGCAAAGCTCCTTTTAACTTTTACTGTCTCTTACTGTAATTAACGCGCAATAAGTTAGACAAACGTAATGAGTGCTGTTGCTGGTAAAGAGCCATGCTATTTCAGAGCACGGCAGGTAGAAAGGGTAGATATTTTCCAAAAAGTGACATCAAGGGAGGTTTGTGAACTAAATTCACACCTTCTATGGTAATATTTATTAATTTAACAATCCCTGGTTTTTTTCACGATATTCTGTAGGAAATATCAAGACTAACGAAGAATGCGCAACAAACTACAGCGCTAGAAGAGCGAATTGATGGACTTAACCTGCGGTTTCAGGTAAATTAGACCAACATACCGTAGACTTTTGGTGCACTTTTACTTGATGCCAGGAAAACGTATTTCGTGTTATTGAATAAGCTCATGGTATGAGTGATGATAATTGACGTTGTAATGTGTTAGAGTTAAGTCAAAACAATCTTGTTTTACGGGATCATGCTCAGTCCAAGACTTCTGGTTCAGTGCTGGACAATTTTGTTTCATGATGTGCTTCCATCATGCTCTCCTGTGCATCTCCTGCAACTGACGTTTTGCACTCCTGACACACTTGTAGGTCCTGAGCATCTTTTGTGACACCAGTAACCACATCCTCCACACAGGATTGAATTGACTCCGACTCCTCCACATCCCACATGGGTATCCCCCCGTCTTAATGATCTCACCTCTTTTTCCAGTTACCATTAACTTGGTCTTACTAATATTAATTTTCATTCCTCATCTTTCCAGCGCACCTCTCCAGTCATGGAACATCTCTATCACCAGTTCCTTACTTTCGGCAGTCAAAACTAAGTCACCAGCATTCAGCAGTGCCCAAGGGACCCCTATTCTGCACTCTCTTGTAGCCTCCTCCATCACTAATATGAAGAGTAAGAGCTGAACCTTGATGGACTTCGACCTGTATTTAAAACTCCTCCGATACACCTCAAGCAACTTTCACCTACGAGTTTTATCCGTCGTACAGTACAATCACCTGACGCACAAGCCCCTCTGATACACCTTGCCTTCTTAGAACCCATTTTATTGCCCTCCGTGGGACCCTGTCAAATGCTTTCTCTAAATCAACAAATATGTGATAGAGATTCTTCTTCTCGTGATACCTCTGCTGGAGCTGCCGCACTATAAAAATGGCTTCTGTTGTTGACTTTTTTGCTCTGTAGCTTCATTGGTTCGCTTCAGTGGTGACAATCGTTCTTAATCTTCTGTCTTGGATCTTCTCATATGTCTTCATGGAATGCTCGAGTAGTCGGAGTCCGCGATGCTTGGTGCATTTCAGGGGATATCATTTGCCTTTATTGAGAGGCACTGTATGACTGCTCCATAACTCTGGGCATCTCTCATCTTCGCACACCTGCTAGAACAACTCCAAGAATTACTCCACTCCAGTGTCACCTGCCAGTTTCACCATCTGTGTTCTGACACCTGATGGTGCCGGCGCCTTGCCACTCTTCATGTTAATGGTAATATAATAATAAACCAGAAAAGACTGTTGGTTTAAAATAGCTGCCACTTCATTATAATTGTGCTGATAATTTGCACCCATGTTTTCCACTTGACCCAGCTGTGATAACCATGTTTGCCCGCTGGGACCTAATTTCAGTGTTTCAGTGGCCTCAGAGCATTATTATGTGCCATTTAGTAAAATAATTATCATTATTATCATTATCATTATTATTATGATTATTATTTTTTTATTTACTACTATTACTACTACTACTACTACTACTACTACTACTACTACTACTACTACTACTACTACTACTACTACTATCTTCGAGTTCATCAAGCTATACCAAGTAGTTTCAGATACTCGATACTTAACTTAATATTCCAGATATTCAAAGGAGTGTTTGTTTCAGAATCCAGTGAATATCATCTGGCTTTCGTAACCTCCAAATGTTCTCTTAATTTTTTTGGGATGAAGCCAAGTACACAAACCACTATTGGAATCATCTTTGCTTTAACATACTCTCGTTACTTCCAGATTTATCTTCTATTTTTGCAGACCTTCTCCCATTCTTAGTTTTTGATGTTTTATGTCAGGAGGCATCGCTACAGCAATGATAAAACACATAGTCTGAATGAAAAACTTTCACAAACGTTTTGTATCTTTGGGGTTTTTTACGAAGGGAGACATGGCAATTTTTTGTTGAAATGTTTTATTCTTGTCAGATACTTAATAATTATCTGGTTTGGCGGGAAAGGTTTCTTCTTTTGACCCTGGAAACCGCTTGTGTGATTACTAACTTTAGCCCAGCAATGACCTTTACCTGACAGCTGATTTTAACAATAAACCATAAAACGTCTCTCTGTCTTGAACAAGCACAGAAAATGCCATTTTCTCTCTCTGGTGGAGACTGAATAACATAAGAAAGAGGCTCAATATTATATTTTGCTCATGTCAGACAATGGCTAGAAGTACAAAAATGCGAAGATTTAAGTGGTGTCTGTAAGCCTAACATTACTGGCCTCGGGTGAACAATGTCTTGTTTTTCAGAACAATATTTTCTTAACTTTGATTTGGGGAAAGTGTGAGGATGAAAAATATTTTCGAATTATTGTTGTTGCCACACCAAACCTGTTTTATACACTAGACATTTTGATATTTTGTTTGTGACTTGAATCGGTTTTGTTGGGGGTCCATATCCGTGTTGTAATTCAAATTTGTAGTTAATTTAGCGCATCTTCCTGCTAGATGGCATATCCTAATGCTAGGCACTAGAGGTAATGTTAAAAAGCAAGGACAAAAGGTACTGTTCATTAATTATTGGAGTGTTATATCTCTTCCCATTTGTTACATGTGCATTACTTTAGAAAGATCCGGTTGATCAAGTGGTGGTTGGGTATTAAACATTTTACACGAACGTCTGCAACCAGGGAGGAAGCTTGAACCCTGGTAACATAGAATGCTTAAGATACGAGAGACCATGGTAACCAGCTATCACTATTAAAAGTTCGAATCGAAGAAGGCACCTTATAACAATAATAGGAACTTTAAAAGTTATAAAATTAATTCGGCAGGTAATGTGGAGTAGAATATTTCTAAGCATAGGTTTTAGCTGTAAATAACCTTAAAGGGATTTATTGAGGACAGGATTTGTATTGTTGTATTTGGTTTTGCATGAATCACTTCAGGTGTTACTTATTGGAATTGTATAACTGGGTTTTTTTTGTTTTGTACCACAGATGGACTTAATGTCAGTATACTTTTGATAGGTTTTTTTTTTATTACTTACAGCAACAAAAAAACGAGAGTACGGCATTGAAAGCAACAATACAACAGAAAGATCAAAAGATACAAGAACTACAAACAGTTGAGGAAAAAGTAAAAGAACTAAAGGGTTTGCAATTGTTAATTAGCGAAAAATACCAAGAGCTGTTAATGCTTCAAAATCGAGTTAGTGCTACATTGCAATAAGTATACGATGTGGTCTACGATAGTGAGAACTCCTATTATTTCCCTATCGCATTTTTTATTTAAAGTGCATACTTTAGGCCATTGGACAAAACATAGACCAATTAGAGATTGGCGTTAAGTAAAAGCAAATATTAAAGCAACAAGATTAAGATTGATAATGGGGTACATGAATATGGCCTTTTCAATTGACGCTGGATAATGGAACCAAGGTAGCATGAAGGTTTTCTGTTCCATTTTTTGTTCCCCTTGTTGAAGATTTTCTTGGTCAGGGGTGTTGGTTTGCGCTTGTTGATGTTATTTCCAGAGTTAGATAAATAGAGTTGGTAAATAAGTCCTCAAAATTATATTTTACTTCCCAGAAATACCTCTTATTCATTCACCTCATCGACCGTCTGATGTCCTTCAAAGCCAAGTGCCAGAAATACACAGGATGGAGATATAGCTCTGTATTTCCTGTTTTGTAGTAATTTGTTGTTGTTGCTGGTTTATTAAAATTAAAAGCATACCAGTGTTGGGAGTTTTATTTGAATCTGTTAGAAGAAAGTAGTAAATCTCTTAATCCCACTTTTAGGAAAGTGCGTAAGATCCCAAGTTGCAACGGTTTTATCCAGGACAGTTTCTGAAAGCTCTGTGACGCCTCAATTACCGACATATATATTTTAACATTTACGTTGTGAGAGATGGCTTGGAAAATATGTACAGGTATCAAATTTCAAATGAAATAGCAAAGAATTACCTGATTGAGAAGACAGTTACGATAGCTCACGTGTTAAAGCAGATTATCATGAATTCCACAGATTTATTTTGGCGCAAAACCCTTTCAGTGCATCTCGTCTTGTTAAATGGTTTATCTTTACGTCAAAATTTTATAGAATGAATCTATCATTATTGTTCGAAAAATTTGGTCATCCGAAAGGAATTTTTCGAATTTTCAAACGCCTTTGCTAGTGTTACTGGTCGTCCAGTATGTTAGTAAAGTATGAATCTAAATATTTGTGAAAAATTGGATAAGAACTTAAGTTTTTAGATAGTGATTTGTGTGATATTGGAATAGGTTTGTTGCTCTTTGCATCTTATAAATGTAGCGGATATCTCGTTGGAGTGCCCACCTTGCAGCTTGCATAACTGTGTGTAAATTATTGAATGAAAATGTGTATAGAAGAAGGTCAATTTTTGGTATCTGAGCTGTAAGCATTAATAGAGAGCTTTGCACAGTATAGGAGAAACAGTGGAAATAAAGAGACCACAAAAAGGTTACGAAAAAGTAAACAATTTTTGAGGGGGGAGGGGGCGGGTGGGGGGGGGGTTACGATGTGACTAACATCGATGGAACGATTGTTCACTGTCAAAGTTGTTTGAAAAAAAGTTAATTTGACGAAAGGCCAAGATAAAGACTTTATCACACAAGTCAATTTTCATGAGATTGATTGATGTGAGAACAATTTTAGCACAGAGCCACCTCATTCAGGACGTTTTCTGTGATGACCTCGTTCTTCTTGGTATTTTTTATAATTAGTACACAATCCCCTTCAGGATATTTATTATGGTGTATTTATTTCAATTATTAAAGAGTTTTTTTAAAAGCAGTAATTTTGGTTTGAACATTAACAAGATTGAAGAAACATCTTGAATTGTAATGTATTAAGACCGCGTTTTCTTTAGTGGAAATGTTAAGGTGTTTTCAAATTATCGATTGACGTGTAGGCTTTACCATTTGGTTGTTTTGTAATTGGACTGACTTACATTTATACACTAGGATTTTTGTTCCCAATTAATTTATCAGTTTGTTTTTGCTAAGAAGAAGAGTGTGCGTGAATCTATACATGAAAATGGTAGAAAAACACAACTAACCTTTTGCTTAAGAGACTTACAATTTTCTGGTCTAAATTAACTTTAGGATAAATTTACTACAAAAAGTAATGATATGAAACAGCAGGCTAAAGAGAAGGGTTTTAGCCAGTTGTTTTATATCAATTCGAACTTCTGTTTTTTGTATAAATATGATAACGTTGGAAAAGAGCCTTTTGATAAATTAAAGCTTTTTGCAATTGCTTTTACGAGTTAAAAAGGATTTCACTCAGTTATTATATGATTTAAGAATGACTCTATTTTCCCTGCTAACAAAATTACTCAAATTCACCACAACTGTACCATTTTATTTGAACTCAAATTCACCGTACCATTTTATTTGAACTCAAATTCACCATAACTGTACCATTTTATTTGAACTCAAATTCACCATAACTGTACCATTTTATTTGAATTCAAATTCACCAAAACTACCATTTTATTNAAATTAAAGCTTTTTGCAATTGCTTTTACGAGTTAAAAAGGATTTCACTCAGTTATTATATGATTTAAGAATGACTCTATTTTCCCTGCTAACAGAATTACTCAAATTCACCACAACTGTACCATTTTATTTGAACTCAAATTCACCATAACTGTACCATTTTATTTGAACTCAAATTCACCATAACTGTACCATTTTATTTGAACTCAAATTCACCATAACTGTACCATTTTATTTGAACTCAAATTCACCACAACTACCATTTTATTTGAAGTCAACTTCACCACAACTGAACCATTTTATTTGAACTGAAATTCACCACAATTATACCATTGTATTTGAACTCAAATCCACCACAACTGTACCATTTTATTTGAACTCAAAATTCACCACAACTGTACCATTTTATTTGAAGTCAAATTCACCATAACTGTACCATTTTATTTGAACTCAAATTCACCACAACTGAACCATTTTATTTGAAGTCAAATTCACTACAACTGTACCATTTTATTCTCCTGTAAATATTGGGGTTTTTTATTGATTTGACAACTTTTCAACTTTGTTTTTTGTTAATTATGGTGGAAATTTCATTTTCTGTGGTTTTGAACAGTGGCAGGTTTTTATTTGATTGATCATCTCAAATGTACTTTTTTAAAAATTATCACCCAGATCTTGTTTGTATTTTAAGTCAACAACCATTTTTCAAGAAGTCTTTAAGAAATACCAGAATACCTTTGTTTGTCTTGTTTGCATTACAGGCCCTGTTATCAAGATAAACATGTCTTTCCATATTGTAAGGTTTATTTGTGAAAATAAGAAAAATGTCGATTGCATCAAGTATATTTAGACTTAAATTCAAAAGTACGACTATCTGGTCAATGGTTATAGCATGTTAAGTTACTTTGTTTTCTATTTTTCGAATATTTCCTTTAATTTTTTTATTTGTTTTTACGTACTTTTTCTTTTATAAATAATTTTTTTTAATGCAATTAAAGAAATATTGTATTTGTGGTAAATATTGAAAGCTGCTTTTCAAGTTTTAAGGGAGAGGAGATTCAGATAAACTCAGAGGAATTAAGAAAAGTTAGTGTACTGATATTGGCAAGTAACGAGGACACTTTGCGCCGAAATATGGCACTGTTGTTGATAAACCTTTATCATCCCTTCAACTGTAAATTTTGTAAGTGAGGGTCGACGAAGTAAAGACTAACCAAAACAGACAAAAGAAAAACTCGGAATGTTTTAAGGGTTACAGCTATTTTTTGCGCTTATTTTGCGCTGCTTTGTTTTTCAATTGAATTAAATTTGTATTGGCTTAAATGGAAGAGGTTTGCGAGAATAAATCATGACAGACAGTAGATAGTTTCTAGGAATTACTTTTTGTCTTAAACAAAAATTCACGGATAATTCATGGATAATTTTGTACAGGCGTATCAGTTAGAGTAAGATTGTGGAGGCATCATTACAGTTTGTTGTTTTCACTGAGTGGTATGTTCAATTTGGGGTAAAATTCCCTGGTGCCAGGAAAACTGTTCTTAAAATCTTCGAGGAAGCTCTTTTGTTTAGGAGTATGAAAAGCATTCGTGATTTGCCTATGTGAAATAATTTCACTGCTTTTTCTATATATTCGAAAAGGGAAACGTGAAAAAAGCAAAGTTTTGGGCAATGGATCATTACCCATGCTATTAAAGTGTGCTTGAAGTCTTAGATATTGAATGTGTCATGAATCGGATATCGAATGCGATATCGAGATTTCACCGCAATGTTGCTGCCTAGCGTTGCAGCTCAAGCAAAAGCCACCCTCAGCTAATGTTTCAGGAGCGAGGTATTCGTTTTTGCGTATTTTCCTTTTGAACGGGGTTTTTATGCAATTACTAAATGAAACATTTTGTGGGGTTTTTCCTAGCACTTAAGGTGAAAGGTTTTAATAAAGTATACTTCGTGTATCAAAAATAGAAATATTGCGCAATCTAAGCCTAGGACAAGATTGATTTGGTGTAATAACAGTGATTGCTGTTTCAGAAACCACAATGATAATTTATTTGTTTTTAGGCATAAATTTTAATTATAATGGAATGAGATTTGATTGACCGGAAACTAAACAACCAGGAATTTTTCTTTCCTCAGATTTTCAGGAAATGATAGTTTTCACAATCTTACTCTAACGTGACTACTTCTAAACTTTGCATTGAATATCAGTGTAGGTAAGTATAGTCAGTGTTATTGAAAGGTATGTATATAATGTAGCTATATGTATATGTATGCATGTTTGTTTAAAGGTAGTGCTATGCGGTCGGGCAGCTGTAAACAGTTCGTTTTCTTATTATATAGCCAAAAAAAGTCTCGATGTAATTAATATTTGCGTACTTAGTTCTGTAATTGCTGTTGCCAGCATCTGAAAACAAATATTAGGAAAATGAAAATGTTTTCATTAATGTTGTATTATTTTCATCATCATCATTATTTACACTGTAAGCGTATACATACTTACATGTGTGAATCTTGTTAGAATGTACAACTAGGGTTTTGTGAGATAACTTATCATAGAAACTCGGTGTAAGCGTCATGAAAATCCTTTATTGTCATGGTGACATCCATAGGTACTACCGTCCCCCTGAACGTAAACATGATCATTGTGATCACTTGCATGATTTTAAGTAATTCGCACTATCCATAACCTTGCGCCTTTCTTCAGGATTGCTGTCAGCACTCTGTTTTTCTTACCGGTGTAATCTTTAGCAGTATTAGTGCTTGTGCAGCACATATTTTAGTTAATTTGTTTATCGTAGATTAATGCAGAATGAATGTTGTAATGAAAAAACTTAATTGGTAGTCTTGGAGAAGGATTTCACAACTTTATCAGGATTTGTACAAAATTCAACGTTTTTGCAGTTGCATATATGGTTCAACAAGCTGACACCCTTAAATGTACAAAAAAGAAAAATACTATGACCTTCAACTTACACCTACGTTTGTTTTAATGTTATTATGGCTGTATCGCATCGTCTTTTAGATAATATATCATCTTGGGTCTTTGTTATGCATGGATACAAATATATATGTGGAGACATGACAAATGAAGTTAAAATCTTTCATTTTTCAAATCGGTGTTTTTTAGAATTCGTTTTTTATTTAACCTCATTGTCTTCACTTCGTATTTAGTTTGTGAAAACAGTTTTACATGGAACTCATCGTCTGTCATACATGAAAATACTTTTTGGTGTAAAAATTGTGATCTTTGAGATGGTTCCTTTTTGTATTAATACCAAATAGATTTACTTTGGATTTAAGGCCAGAGAAACAAATCAAGTATACTCCTGTGTAGTGCAGAACATATGAACGTTTACGTGTTAAGATTTCCTTCTTTGCTATGCGCTTTTAGTGCATTTGGAAAGTAACACATTTTGGTTTTTACTTGAGTTTGCATGATGCGCTCACCTTGCCATCTGAACTATACGTGAGAGGCAAAATTTAAGACCGTTTGCGTGGTGGTCGTACATCACTTTCGTTTTGCGTTTGACATATTTGGCTTAGAAATAATTGTTGTAGATATTTAAAGGGCTGGCTGCAGGAAATTTCCGCTTACACTGGACTACTAAATCTTTTTTGACATGTGCTTTATGATCATGAGCTTTGCAGAGCTTCTTATTTTGAATTGAAGTAGCACTGTGTTCAGATAATGTATGTCTTTCCGAGTGCAAAATTGCTTTCGATTTGCAAAGATCTTAGACGTTTAAACGGTGTTCAACTGAAGAATAACAATTGTTGTGAGGTATGATACCTTGAATTCTTTGAGCTTTTTTAGAAATCCCGAAAGGTCTGACAGCCATCGGAAATTTGAAGAAAGAGACATCTTTTTAATTGCCTTGCTTTAGTTGGGACTGCACTTTTTGAAAACGCCAAGAAATATGTTGATTGTTTGTCAAGCAGTTTTACAAAAGGCGATAGACTACAAATGCATCACAAATTGTAATTTTAAATGTCAAATGCGATGTGTTCAGGGTGCAAGCCGCATTTTCCTAGCTTTGCCTTACCAGTTCTGTGCCATACTCGAGTATCGCATATTTGCTAAGCGTAGTGAATTCCTATGACCTCATTTCTATTATTGCCCACACTTGATTACGAGGTTTTATTGACTTCTTTTTTCAAGTTGTTTTTACCCTTGGGACTTTTAGTCTTGATATTTATGTCTACAATGAGTACAAAATGTTTGATATTAGTGTTATGGCGATTAGAAATATAAACTAACAATTTTTATGAGATCCCGTTCTATATAGGGATGAAAATTAAGATTTGCACCATTTTTAGCAAAAGGTAATTAGGTATCCGGAAATAAAATAAAACATTGAAAAGTTGGGGCTGGATTATACATCCAGTACAGAGAAAATACGAATTTCTGCCTGAAAAATCGTCCTCAGCTTATGTGAAGGTTGCCTCGTACACCGAGTATGGCAGAAACAAACAATTTCCGCCATAACAACCGATCGCAACTTATACAAAGGTTCGGCTTGTACAATGAGAATAAAGAAAATACGAATTTTTAATGTAAAAGATAGTCCTCGACTTATACTGTACACCAAACAATACGGAAGGTGTTTTGAAAACCTGTAAACTCTAGTTTAGGGTCATTGTAAACGAGCGCGGAGTAAGTTTGGTGAACGATGACATTTTAAATGCCCGACAGTGTACTTGGTACCAGATCTCGTGTTAACCAATTGGTGCATTAGTGCGTGACCATAGGGTTTCGCGAGGGTAATGATATATTGGTCTCTTTATACATCCAACATGCGATTGTGTGTGGGCCAAACCCTCCTTTAAGAAATATCTTTATGATGTTCCATGCGTGTAACATTGGCTTTCCGTAAGATCAAACTTGATCAATTAGAAAAGTTAACTATGTCAACCACAATGCCATGGTTTTTCGAAGTGCAACAAACAGTTGAAATTGAAAGGCATTTAAGATTTAATTTGATCTTGTTTTTACGGAGTTTTTCATTTTGACGAGTTTGAAATTGGAATGAAAAACGTAATAGATATGACGAAATGAAAACGTCGGTGCTCCTAGTTTTTTGCTGTCATTCTGTCAAGGTGCACTTAAGCATTTATTTATACATATATTGAATAGCCATATCGGCAAATAGCTGTTGCTGTATTGCGAGTCATTACTGTGTATAGAGCAAAGGTAGCAATTGCCAAGTTTTGTAATCTTGCTTGCTTCTGAAATAAAATAATAGAAATGATATCTTTCGGATTATTCCTCTTTTTTTTGCTCTCTTGTGCATCATAATAGGACGCAGGAGAAGAATACATAGCTGCCTCACACGTGATAAGTAGCTGCTATCTATCTTTCCATCTCTTCACCTTCCAGTATCGACAAATGATACTGACAATTCAAAGCGAAATCCATCTATCCATCCATCAATCCATGGATCGATCGATCGATCTATCTATCTATCTATCTATCTATCTATCTATCCATCCATCCATATCCATCTCTCTCTCTCTCCTCTCTCTCTCTCTCTCTCTCTCTATATATATATATATATATATATATATATATATATATAGTTTCTTGATAAAGTCTGTTGTAGACAGACGAAAATTTGAAATAATAAATAAATATTTGATTTACTCAAGTAAATGTTGGCATACTTTCTTTAGTCATTTCCTGTGTCAAATATATATATATATATATATCCATCTATCTATCTATTATATATCCATCCATCTATCTATCTATCTACCCATCCATCTATCTGTCCATCCATCTATCTATCCATCCATATCTATATATATATATATTATATATACATATATATATTTATTATATATACATATATATATTTATCTATCTATCTATTAATCAATCAATCTATAATAACAAGTCCATTACCCTCAACTTAGCTTCTACATTATTGGTTATCGCTCTTAGCATTTCTATTAATTGAATATTAAGATTTAATAGTTTTAAGTCCTTGCACCCCTTCGATCTCTTTCAGTGACACTTCCCGTGCTCTAAAAGCCAAAGGGTATTTTTGTAAACAGGGCAATGATAGTGTATTTGATATGACAGCCATTTTGTAATGCATGAGAGGATATCAGAAAAAAGCATTGGTGATCTGCTATCCCATAAATAAGACCAATAACATTCAGTTTCAGCATTTCTTTGCTGGGGTTAAGGGAAACAAGAAGAATTTTGAAATAGAGACTCGGACAATAGATTACAAAGAAGGGGGGAAAAGTTCACCTCTCAATACGGTGTGAAAAATGATTTGTGTATTGAGACGATGCTATGAAAGAGATCTTTTAACTTTTGGTGAAAATAACATTTCTAAATTTAGTACAATTTTTTATTTTACTTTATTGGGCTATTTTTTGTTAACCTCAAAAGCCTAATTTGCGACTTTATCAAGGACGTTGACAAATCATTTTGTTTTAAAAAATTAACTTTTAGTTAATGACAATTTAATGAAACGTTCTTGTCTTAATATAATCTTGAAATTCGGGAAGCGTCTTCCACGTACCGCAGAGCTTGATTGGCATTCCAGCAATTTAACGTACGTTATGGGAGACCTGCTATTTTGTTACATACTGTAAAAGAAGAATATTTCAGAATTGCAATTGGTGTTTGCAAGTCACTTTTCCCTTGCTGACAAGCAATGAACATCTTAAGTTAAACTGAGTTGATAAACGAGGCAATGGAAATACAACAAATTCGAATTGCAACTAACTGCTACTTGAGAAAATTAATTTGAAAACGACTACAAACATGCGTTTATTTCCAATTTGTGAATAAGTTGTTACAAGAAATAAAAAGAAATTGCATGGTGTTCCTGTAGCCCAAGGAAAAAAATAATTTTTCAGATAATTTGATTTTACCAAAGACAGGTCAAATAGAATTACACATATTTGCTAAGAGGATATCGAATGCATCAGATTCCTTTTGTTGTCCTATTTCTATTTTCAGCTATGTTTACTTTCCTTCTAAAAATAATCGAAGAGTTTTATTTTTGGTCTGCTGTTCTATTCATTTAATTAGAGGAGACAGAAAATCAACCTTGAAATTTTTAGTGTCATAATCTCACCGTTGTGGCTTAGAGAAAACTGGGCTCTTGATTGTCAACTTTTTTGTTGTTGTAGTTAACTTCCTTCTTCTTCTTGGTGCATTGTTTGTAGACTTTGGCTATCATGATGTTCCAATTAACCCTGTTCCTTGTCAGATGTAAAATTTCACTTGTTTGTATTGCATTCCTCCAGTTTTTTGCCACATGCTCCCTCAAATTTCCCCAAAAGGTTCTTTGCTGCCGCCCTCTGTCTCTGGTTCTTTCTATACGTCCAGTCAGTACCAAGTTTTCCAGACCCTCCTTCCTCACGACGTGTCCCAAGAATTCTATCTGCCTTCTTCGGATTGTCCTCAACAGGTTCCTTTCCGTTCCTGCTCTTTGTAGTTAACAGCAGCACAAATTTTTTTCTTCTCATTGTTTTTTCTTTCCAATTTTTCTCATCTTCCCTATGTCTTTTCAAAATTACTTGAAGTGTTTGATGTAAAGTCAAACTCGTTTACTTATACAAGAATTGACACCGCGTTGCTTAACTCGGTTTTCATGTTCCCTATGATGCCGCATGAGCACTAAAAAGTGACTGAATGATTTTGCTTCAGTGGTGATTCTGTGTCATCCTTCTTCTGTGCATAATATTCATGTCGACAGAAATAACATCCTTCATTAAGAACGTAATACGCAGGCTTTTCAACCTAATCGATTTGTTCTGAGATCAGGTAGATAAAAGCGGACCAAACCTTTATCATGGGACCTCCTCCTCAGGTGCCATGTCAAGGAATAAGTTTGGATGCAAAAAGAAGAGAAAATGACACGAGTAATTAAATATGAATGTATGTCTACATCAGAGCTGGGTGAACTTTGTAGATAATGGACCATGTTAATTCTTGAAATTTGACCGATGGCTTAGGCCAGCATAAGAGGGATGGAAAGTGTTTTGTTCACACAATGCAATATGTGTTATTTATTACTCTTATATGATAAGGGATAAGATATTCCTTCTCTTTTCAACACAATGGGAATATTCACATATATTTCATGTAAAAGAGATTAAAGTGTCAACTATTCGCTCTGTGCTACCACTGTTGATTATCCTCTTTCCAAGTCCATCAATGTTCGGTCTCAGTTGGGTTGTGGTAACTCTTAGAACAGATCTGAGGTCGTCATCAGAAAATCAAGAGGAGAAGAATGTTTCAGTGATATTTATCACACTCTGCTTCGATATGTAGATACAGTCAAAGCATGTCAGCACCCTCTGTGTCATTTCCTGTAGGATAAGAAATTTGGCTTCGTTTCGTGAAGAAGCAAATTCATTCAGTTCAAGGGGAGTAAACTTCTCCTTTCAGAGGAGAGCACACTGAAAACCTTTTATTTGCAATTCAAATTCCTGTGGTGCTGTTTCAGAATTTCGTGAGAAAGGACATGCCATCATTTGAAGAGACATCCATTTTTTTCAAAATTAGAGAATTGACAGCAAAATTCTACATGCTGATGGTCCAGTTATTGTATTTTTTTAAAAATACTGAGGTGATCTTTCACAGTCACTGATATGGGTAAATTAGAGAAGAATTTCCTTGGCAGTTGTCTCAAGAACAGAGCCAACTTATCTTTAAACCCCTTTCGCGTTTGTATAGATTTCATGCACAGCTTGATTTTACGTTCATAGATTTACGTTCAATTCATTCATATGTATGACAGTATGTCCATAGCAAGAGCTTAACTCACAAAGTCAATTTACGTCACTCAGCTTTGGAGAATCCTTAGCTTTCGAAAGAAACTGAAAAACTAGACAACCTATTGTCTGAGCTCCGACATTTGTCGATATACTTTCCTAGACTCTTCCAGCATACATTGTAAGCCCTGATGATCTGTATCAGTTTCTTTAGGCGACTTAATAAACTGACGATGCTGAAGTCCGCTCACTTCTATAAGGGGAATAAGGCTGAAAACTGACAAAAAAATTAAAAGAATAAATGAAAATAAAATTGAATAAGTAAAAATAGAAAAAAATGAAAATAAATAAGAGCCAAAATAAATCACTCGTGAACGGAGTTGTAACTAACGATGAATGACACTGAAGGTTTAAGATTATTGACTGCAGATAGACAAAAGTGGTCCAAGTTGAAAAATTGTTATGTAATGATTTCTGTAAAGAAAATGTTTGTTGAATTACCTACGAATGTAGCGAATATAATGCTCGAAAAAGAAGAAGGGAAACGACTTCCGTTCAGTGACGTAGCTAGCAGTGGTGCTGGTCATGCTCCCAAAAATGCTGGGATTAAAAAAAAAAGAAGATTTTTCTTCCACTATGTTTTTTGAACTCATTTTCCTGAAGCAAAACTACTTGAGAAAAGCATTCTTGTCTTTGTGCGTGCTCAAATCTGAGAGCACGAACAAACACAGATTTTCCAAGCAATTTTCACCCTTCAAGGATTAATAAAGTACTTAGTTCCGCTTTATGCCAAACCTACTTCAGAATCACTGGTGTCACTGCAAAAATTTCGTGCTACCTTTTTACAGCCCGACATGTTCATTGTGTTGTAGAAATCTGGGGGAGTTTCCTGGTAGAACAAAAAGCGATTGGATTGGCTACACATATGAAATTTGGATTCTCTGTTCGTGTTATCAGCAACAACAGGCCTGTATTTGAAACCCATTTTTTTCCAGGTGCTTTTACAGAATTCAGTTGGTTTACACCCAGAATTAGCTATTAACCTACAATGAACCAAGTGATCACAGCGGAGGGAGACATTGTCTCTAGTTTATTATTTAGATCCTTTGGTTCAAGGAATGACAGCGAAAAAAGAATTATTATTCAAGAAGGCAGGCCTATGCCAAATTTAGAAATAAAATACAAGGACAGGATATTCCAAAATGGTTAGTATAATTGGGAAGATTGACTCTGTGACAGTGAAGGTATGAAGTTGGTTATTTTGAAATTTATTGCTGTTATTTTCACACCATCATATTGAAATACCCTGAACTATGCAGTTTGCTTTCCTGCCAGCTGCTGATATTGTTGTCTCACCTCTGCATGGTTTTCTTCTGCACAAAATAAAATGGAGAACTTGAGCAATGGGCAAATCCTTGATAAGGGGCTTGAGCTTATCTCTCTCCCAATTGTGTGAGTGGGGACAAATTTACCTAGACAACAAATATTATTTCACTTGATTTTGCCAATGATTTCGAGCCTATCGAGAGTTTGACATATCGTTTTCTTATTCTTTAATACCTTTATAAAACCTCAAACATCGTGATGGCCAGATATCTCCTCCCTAGCGGTACCTTAAATAACTACTATACAGCACATTGGATTGGGGTTTCCCTGCCCGTTTCCAAAAATCTAGGAACGTTCCAGACACCATAGAGGAATTATAGTAAATTACGCCTTGTGCTTATCATAATTTCCTCATTAAATAGTCCTCATTTTGGGATGGTCTTTCAAAGAGGAGCGTTTTCCGACGTTCTGAAGGGCGTGGCACCCAAATTTCCCCCCCCCCGCCTTCTACGCCACTAGCTCATAGCACGACCAATTTTGTACAGCTGGCTATGCCACTACTTCCTTTCCTTGATGTGCCAGTTAAGAGGCAAGTAGATTGCAATATTTCTGTTGCCATCTGCATAACAACGAGAAAAATAAAAGAAGCAATACATCTCCAAAAGCTCAGCAATCAAAACAACAGTGTATCTTGCACTCTTCCAGAATTCAAGGAAGAAACACAACAAACATAAGATAGGTATGGTGCTACTCTTCAAAACAACTCAATCCCTATCACAATGTAGATTTACACTGTCGACGTATAAAAGAGTTGTACGTAATACCTTCATTGGCCTGACGATGGGGAAAGTTTTTGTCGAAAAGTAGATCATAAAATGCCTTTAGCTAATGACGTGAAAAAGCGCTTACATTTGTGGCATCTGCTGAGTCCAAAAAAGTTAATAATTATCAAGATTAAAGGTTATCCTAGTCAGTTGGTTAGCATAAGGAAAATGAACTGGTCAATTTGAGACAACGAATTNACAAACATAAGATAGGTATGGTGCTACTCTTCAAAACAACTCAATCCCTATCACAATGTAGATTTACACTGTCGACGTATAAAAGAGTTGTACGTAATACCTTCATTGGCCTGACGATGGGGAAAGTTTTTGTCGAAAAGTAGATCATAAAATGCCTTTAGCTAATGACGTGAAAAAGCGCTTACATTTGTGGCATCTACTGAGTCCAAAAAAGTTAATAATTATCAAGATTAAAGGTTATCCTAGTCAGTTGGTTAGCATAAGGAAAATGAACTGGTCAATTTGAGACAACGAATTATCTGAGATTTTAAAAAAGAAACAGCCATAAACAATTACATAATAAATTTGAAATCATTATGAATCATTATCTCAAATGCCCTCGGTAATTCCGAAAAAGATGGTGACCGAGTCGGATCACACCAAAACCAGCTGGCAGATTTTTTATTTGCAAGACGAGGTGGCCGAGTGGTTAAGGCGATGGACTGCTAATCCATTGGGCTCTGCCCGCGTGGGTTCGAATCCCATCCTCGTCGAATCATTTATTATTTTTGATTTTTGATGTAACGTACAAAATCACTAATCATAATATTTTGAGTAGACAACTTGAAAAATCATCCAATTTTGTAGCACACATAATTTTTCAAATAGTAATATTAGAACTGTTGTCTGAGGCTTAATTTGCGTGAACGTTTGCGGATTTTACACTAAATTCACAGAATGTCTGAGGCTATGAAGAGTATCAGATAATATTACTAACTTAGTGAAGAGATCGATGACCAAATGGAAAGTACAACTAACATCTTGTCAGGAAATTTTAGAAACTGTAAATATACGAAGAGGTGTATTCCAAGGGGACAGCTTATCATCAGTGTTGTTTATTAATTTGCATGATCTCCCTCACTGAAGTGCTTAGAAAAGTCTAAATGGAATATGAATGGATTTGGTCACTGACGCGCCAAAACTCTTCGTAGGACTGTCTGAATAAAAATCCAATAAATATTGGATTTTAGCGCAATGTCGACAAAGGAAGGAAAGCGTATTTGATGATGATGATGATGTTCATGGACAATTTAAAGTTGTTCACAAAGAATAAGAACGAAATTGACAGCCTAGCATCTACTGTTGACTTCGTTAGCCAAAGTATAAATATGCAATTTGGGATGAAAATGTGTGTGCTGTTTTAACCACAAAAAGTGGAAAACAAATAAAACGTACAGAAATTGAACTTATTGACGGTGAAGAGATTAGGGAAGTTGGTGACGACGGGTACGTATATATATAAACATATATATTGAGTATAGTATACCAAAAAAAAGGGACAAATTTAGCAGTTACGCAGTTACTACTTGTTTTATGTTTTCTTAACAATCTTCAAACTGCAGTTTGAAAAAGTTAGAGTTTTTCTTACTCATATATCTGATTATATGATAGCTCCTACATTTTAATGTGGTAGAGCACTGTTGTTAATAACATTTCATATTCATTTGTTNATATTACTAACTTAGTGAAGAGATCGATGACCAAATGGAAAGTACAACTAACATCTTGTCAGGAAATTTTAGAAACTGTAAATATACGAAGAGGTGTATTCCAAGGGGACAGCTTATCATCAGTGTTGTTTATTAATTTGCATGATCTCCCTCACTGAAGTGCTTAGAAAAGTCTAAATGGAATATGAATGGATTTGGTCACTGACGCGCCAAAACTCTTCGTAGGACTGTCTGAATAAAAATCCAATAAATATTGGATTTTAGCGCAATGTCGACAAAGGAAGGAAAGCGTATTTGATGATGATGATGATGTTCATGGACAATTTAAAGTTGTTCACAAAGAATAAGAACGAAATTGACAGCCTAGCATCTACTGTTGACTTCGTTAGCCAAAGTATAAATATGCAATTTGGGATGAAAATGTGTGTGCTGTTTTAACCACAAAAAGTGGAAAACAAATAAAACGTACAGAAATTGAACTTGTTGACGGTGAAGAGATTAGGGAAGTTGGTGACGACGGGTACGTATATATATATATATATATATATATATATATATATATAAACATATATATATATTGAGTATAGTATACCAAAAAAAAAGGACAAATTTAGCAGTTACGCAGTTACTACTAGTTTTATGTTTTCTTAACAATCTTTAAACTGCAGTTTGAAAAAGTTAGACTTTTTCTTACTCATACATCTGATTATATGATAGCTCCTAAGTTTAATGTGGTAGAGCACTGTTGTTGATGACATTTCATATTCATTTGTTAATATATATATATATATAGAGAGAGAAAGAAAATGAAAAACACATTACGAAAGGAATATTTTACAAGGGTGAGACTTGTAATCCGGTGAAAACTTAATGGGGAGATTAATATTTAGGCAACAAATATTTGGAGAGTTTCTCTGATGCTCTATGGGACAAGAATTCTAGCATGGGAGAAAGACGAATCAGAATATATGGAAAGAAGAAGTAGGACATTAATGACAACACAGGTCAACAAAAAAAAGTTTTTGGCGTAGGGTCGGAAACATTTCAACTGTTTTTAAGTAATTTGAGGGTGCTGAATCTGAATATCATATCCATTTTTTACCATTAGCTCTAGTTGTTCTTTCACAGGCTACCCCTATTTGGAAAAAAAAATTTTGTCTCTAGATCAGAAGAAATTGGGTATCCTACGGACAAAAAAATCTAAAAAAGTTATTAAAATATTGTCTTTTGTTACATCAAATAGGTACAAGTTTTACATAAGAGATAAAGAGGTCATTGTTGATCCTGAATGTCTGAAATATTGTCTTTAATGTGGTAAAAATGTGCGTTTTCGAGATTTTCTAGAATGTTTTGAATCAGGCACATTATGTTTCGAATTCCAGCAATAATCTGCCATCATTTCTATGTCCCATCTTCCTTGCCATCTCTCCTCCATTGTCTCTATATCTCGGTGGAATCGCTCACCTTGTTCATCGCTAGCATACCGAGGTTTTCCGGAAATCAATCCAGGTGGCTGTGAAGAAAATGTACTTTGATGCTCATGTTGATACCAAGAATCCTGAACTTTTCAAGCATATTGTTTACAATTTCTTTGTAGTTGTAAGCTGTATAGTTTCCAAGGAAGTTCTTAACAACTTTTACAAATGATAAACATGCATCTAACTCCACTTCATTCATACAGTCACAAATTTTTTTATCTCTCATCAACTGTCGAATTTGGGCTCCATCAAATATACAAGCTTTTAACTTTTCACTACTTTGGCTTGGAAAACTCCTACAAATATACTGAAAACAATCACCATCTTTATCCAGTGCTTTAACAAATTGTTTCAAAACCCCCAGTTTTATATGCAGAGGAGGGAACACGATTTTATCACGTGGTACAAATTGCTCAACAATAACATTCTTTTCCCCAACATTAAGTCGATCTCATACTGGTCTTTTTAATTCAGTGATTTGCTTTATCTCTACTGCCCCAATAATAAAGAAAGCATGGGTACTTTGTGTACCCACTTTGTTGCCCAAGCAAGAAGTTTGAACATTTTTAAATCTACACATATCATCCATTGGTGGTCGTTATATATGATAAAGCAATAGTGTGCTTCCGTGCATCATTTCATCAATAGCCCATAGGAACAGTCTCTGAAGATTAATTACACGAAACAGTCTATTAACAAAACAATCGATACGTCGTCATGCAGAATGTGCGGTGACAAGAAAGAAACAATTAGTCATCTGGTGAGCAAGTGTGCCATACTTGCAAAAAGAGAATAGCCTACAGAAGATATTAAGAAAAGTGCTAGAAACAAAAGGAAAGGAAATACTGGTTGCCTTTAGTCATTTCCTATAACTTGGCAATCAGTTTTACAATTAGCGGTAGTTCCATCAGCCACTAGCTAAAGCTATGTAAGATAATAATAATAATAATAATAATAATAATAATTAAAGATTGAGAAATACCAACCATTGAAGGATGAAATTTTGCGGTTATGGAAGCTTAAGAAGGTTAAAGTGATTCCTATTGTTATCGGTGTGTTGGGAATGGTTGGTAAGAAGCTAGAATTACATTTGAAGGATTGCGATGAAAACATCAAAATGGAAGTTGTACAAAAAACAACATTGTTAGGATCAGTACGTATCCTAAGAAAGGTACTGTCGTCGTAAGACACTGGAAAAGTAAACTTGAAACCTCTGGTGGCTTGTTGCTGCCTGCTTTCAAGTTAATTTATCGACATCAAGAACAAAAGGCGAGAAATGAAACATTGAACATAATAATAATAATAATAATAATAATAGGGTATTGACATTAAATTGCATCCAGTTGTATAGTTCCGACGTGGGCGAATGAGGTTACCGTTTGCCATAACTACCTCCAGGTCACCCTTGGGAAAGGTGTAGCACCTGT
>RDPX01000498.1:22016-35108 GCA_003991215.1 Morbakka virulenta | reverse complement strand
ATATTCAAAACTAGCTGAGGGTAGTTACAAAATTCTATTTGATACATTTCTTGAACTCACCTTAAAACAAATACATCTAACTTACATAACCTGTGGAGTTCTAGCTGATATTTGCTTAGTAGTGGTCATTCTAGCATTGACTGATCCAACTAAAAACTTGTGCTTTTTGCTTCCAGAACCCTTCCCATCTCTATAAAGTATATTTCTTGCCTCCAGAAAGTTATTTTATTTCACCTACATGACATCTTGTGGCTTTGTAAGTAGTAGTCAAAGATGAATACTAAAATCTGAAATAAAAAAATTCGATATACCATTCTATTCGAAATCAGGTCTATATACAGTGAACATTCTTGGAATCAAAGAATTGCATGTTACATAACTTAGGACATAACAAATCAAATTATTCTATTGACAAAAGCAGAACCTCAAATTTGCCTGAAATATTGATAGGAAGAGAGGAGAATATCTAAGTATTTTTAGAATAATTAATGTATATGAAAAATAAATAAATATGTAGGGGGGGGTGCAAGGGGGAGACTGATACAAAGTAACATCAGAAGTTTGTCTGGAACTATCTTTAGACCAAACATTTTCACTTAATTCAACAAAACCCTGCTGGAACAACTAGTATGGATACAGAGAAACATCTTTTTTTTCTGGGTCACTTTTGGTAAGGGTAGATATTAAATGACAAATGCCATAATGACTCTTGTGTTAGTAGAAAACTTCAAATATGCCAAACTATGGACAAAAAATAAAAATTTCCAGTCCAAATTTCCAATTCAGATGTCCCAACAGTTATTAACTTTACCATTACATCAGACCTGAGCAAAGTCATAGGGCTAACAAGTTGTTGCAAAGCAACTACTTCTAATCCCTTACAATGTATTTAATGATAAGTTTAAAAAGGTAAGATTGCATCTGATGGTAGCTCAATATTACAAAACAACTTCTGGTCTCAATAAAGACTGTTTATGATTCCCATGGCAAAAATGATATATGTTATATGTTGCTGCATGATAATACATTGGCTAAGGAAACTAAAAGGAAACTAAATATAGGAAAATAATAAGGAAGGAGATAAGACCTGAGCCTGAGCAGAATAAAAGCTTTTACTAGAAAAGCTATGAACAGGAGTTACAAGCAATTACAGAAGGCCAAACATACAAATCCTCAAAAGACTGGGAAAAGTACAGAGAGAAAAAGACAACAAAAAACTTGGAAAGCATGACAGATTTAACCATGTCTTTACTTTCGGTGGATGAAATCTTGCATATATCATTGGTTTACAATAATTAATAGAATTTCCACTGATCCGCTACCTGAATTCAATTTAGTAGGGTATTTTGTAGTTGGGTATAAGCCTTAACAACCAGTTTTTGAAAAACATGTATAAAATTCTGAATATTCAAACGTGTGGGAAGTCAGTACAGTGAAGACTATCAGTAGAAAAATCACAGGTGGAGACAGAAAATTGCCAATTAATATCACTTTCAGGCATACCAGGGCAAGGACTCGAGGATATCAAAACAGGTGAACTTGATAGACATTTTCTTAAAAACTGAGGAATATGTTATGATCGCATCAGCTGCTTCAAGAAAGACCACACCACTGCGACCACTGAGCTATCACTCCATCCAACACTTAGGTGGAGAAAGAAAATATTGACTAAGTCATTAATAAGAGGATTGACACGGTGGGTGAAAAGCCACTGCTCCATCTTACTTTTGCTGAGTGACAGCGAATTTTGAAAAATGAGTAGAAATGTTAGAATTATCACTTACGCTACGGTTGAGATGTACCAGAGACAATGCTTTGGAGTGAGAATAATACGAAAGGTATTGGATATAATGTAGAGATCAAGGGGTGGGTAATACATATAAAAAGAATAATAATAACGAAGAAGCTGCTGTAAATTGTACAAGTTAAGCAACATCTCGGTTGGAATTCTTGTCAAAAAGGTACTATAAGAACTATACCACCGGGTATCCTTTGAGTCTTTTTACAAAAAACAACAAATTATGATGTGCCGACAAAAACAGTATGTAAGTTAAAATCATGTGCGTTGGAGGAGTATCAAGGGTACTTTTTTCTTTAACCAAATTGTGAACTTTTTGTTACGTATTTGTTGTTTAGAAGATGTCTTACAATTAAACAAGCCAATTTGACCTACATTATAAAAATCACAGGTAATAATCTTCCTTCTCTTACAGGCAATAGCCTTGATTGTAGTAGAAGCCGTCTCTTGAGCTTAATTCCCAATGTTCTTGGTGCTAAGGTGAATGAATAGCATTTAAAGTCATGAGTAAAGGGGCCATTCTATCTGTGAAATGATTTTATATCAAGTCATGTCACTGCTGAATATGGATTCCAGATATCCTATGCGGGGACACCGCCATCGCCAAGGAAGACCTTCTAACAGCTATGACCGATAGGGTATACTGGAAAGGTGTAGTGAATTCCATCTCTGCTGAGGCCGTAAGATGATGGCGATGATGTGGATTCCACAAAAAAGAGATTCAAATGAGCATTATCAAAGTGTTGGTATCTCATTCTGATATCGAGGCCTGAGTGAACAATTTTGTTGTTCAGGTTCATTCTTTTCAATCAGTTTTGCAAGAAAGATCTCTTTTCTGTTGTTTATGTTTCAAATTGACTTTACGTTAGAAATAAATGACCATTTTTCACTAAGTCATCCAAATTTACGTTGACAAGATATGAGGAACCTTAAAGTTTTTACAACCGACCAGTTGCCTTCCAATATGGAGCTAATGGCAACAATAGCGAATGGCTATGTTGGAACAAGAATTTTAAGTGATGCTGTTTACGTCTCAGGACTCTTTAATGGCAAGGATATCACAAGCCATAGAGCAAAGATTCCTTCTACTATTCTGACGAATATTTCCTTGTCAGGAGATTTTGGAATAGATAGCTCTAGAATGTACTCGTTAAATGTTGAGCAAGGAGTGTTTTGTCAGGAAATATTCAGTCATGGTGGCTCATTTGTCATATATCAAAGAACATATGCACACCGACAGATCAAAGGAGCCATAATTACAGAATTGTTTATTGAGAACAAGACAGAAAAAACTTTAACATTTACGTTGAATGCACCTGGAGAATTAGAAAGCCCTGACCTCAACTTTACAACCAATACTGTATCTCCTGATAAAAGTCTTTTGCACGGAAAAACAAAAGAATCGGAAACATTGGAATCAGCTTGTACAGAAGTTTCTGTTGTTTGGTCACCAGGAAAGTTGTCACAACTCTTCCATATTAAACCCACAAAGCAGAAAGAAAAACACATTTTTATTTCAGCCTATGCCTCTTCTTTGGACAGTCAAAATCCTACTCAAACAGCCAAAGAAATTTTCGACCATGTCCTCAATATATGGATGCAAGACACGGAGGCACTTTTTAATTTACATAAAATGGAATGGAAAAAGATTTGGGACTATGGAAGTATTGTTATTGAAGGTGATGATGAATTGGCACAAGCAGTCTATGGGAGTATGTACTACATTTTGAGTTCCATTCGAAATGACTGGCCTTATGGATTGAGCCCAGCAGGGCTAGCAAGTGATGGCTATATGGGTCATACATTTTGGGATCAGGATACTTGGATGTATCCACCTCTGCTCCTCTTTCATGACGATCTCGCTAAGTCTGCATTGCAATATCGTATGAATCGTATTCAGTCAGCCAAGGTAAGGGCTCAGAAATTTGGTTACAAAGGTATAATGTTTCCTTGGGAAAGTGCTTTGACAGGTTTTGAAGTGTGTCCAGAACCAGACCCTTATTCAAAATTTGAACATCATGTGACTGGTGATGTTGGCTTTGCTGCACAGCAGTACTGGATGGCGACACATGATACAGAATGGTTTCTAGGAAATGGCAAAGAATTAATTGGAGGAATTGCTGAGTTTTGGGCCAGTCGTGTTCGTTTAGATGAAAAAACAAATTTGTATGTCATTGATCATGTTCAAGGCCCAGATGAATATCATTATGATATTAATAACTCAGTGTACACAAATGTTATTGCAAAGATAAATCTGGAATTTGCTGCAGAAATTTTTACCACTTTTGGTGTATCATTTCCTCAAGATTGGAAAACAATTGCAGAGAAAATGTATATTCCTTTTGATAGAGAAAAGGAGTTTCATCCTGAGTTTGATGGTTATAAACCAACAATGACAGTAAAACAAGCAGATGTGATCCTTCTTGGATTTCCATTGATGTATAAAATGACAGATAATGTGAGAAAAAGAGACCTTATGATATATGAGGAAAAAACTGATCCAAATGGACCAGCTATGACCAAGGCAATGTTTGCTATTGGCTTCCTCGAGGTTGGACATAACATTGAAGCAAGTCGTACTTTTAAAGAAGGGTATGCAAACATACAGAAACCATTCAATGTTTGGACAGAAACCCCACAGGGAGGAGAAATAAATTTTATTACAGGTGCTGGTGGTTTCTTGCAGAGTGTGGTATTTGGATATGGTGGCATACGACTACATTCCAATAAACTGATGCTAAATTTAAATCTGCCTGGGGGTGCAAGCAGTATTGCATTTCAAGGAGTTAAGTATTTAGGGAATGTGTTTGAGATTAAATTGGAAAATTCATTAGTTTTTGTTGAGCTAAAGGAAACACTACCACAGTGGAAATCTTGTATTTTAAGAGTAGACAAGACAGGAGAGATACACGAACTGAAGAAAGGACAAAAAGTCCAATTCAAGCAAGGGTCTGCTGTAATAATGCATGAAAAGCCAGCTGATACAAAAATGTAAATGTTCATTATTTTAATTGAAATAGTAACTAATAATGTAGAAAATAATTGAGTTAAATGATAGATGGGTTTAAGAATATATATTAAGAGAATGTTTATGAGAAATATCATGAATGAATTTAATTTGTTGTGATGAAAATTAACTATATTTGAGGTCCCAACTTTTATTTTGAAAATTACTGTACAGAAAATTAGGAAGTTAAATTAGGAAATGTAGTGAAATAGGAAAATTCCCTGGTATTTCCTATGGAAAGAAAAGTCATTGTGAATGTGTTCCAAATCAAGTGTTATTGCACAACTCAATCTCACTGAAATGCATTTGGCTGGCATTCCTCTTTCATGACAAAGCTATTATAAACAGACAGGTTGTTTTAGAAATTGGCTGCCCCTTCAACCAGAAGAGTTTAATAACTTTTCCCCCTTTGTTATATGCAAATATCACAAAACATAATGGTAACATCATTTTCTGAAATTAACTCCCAACAGTTGAAAAAGTGTGCTTCTGGTGAAAATTGTCAAAATCTGTTTTCAAAGAGTGTATATTGAAAACACAAGGTTATAAAGAAATTCTCTCTTCCTTGAAAAGCCGGGGAATATACTAACTAAGAAAATTTGTGGTATTTACTTTATTAGGAAATTTACTTTTTTAAGCATTTTCTATTTTTGGAAAAACTATATTGAAATCATTTTTATATTTGTAATAGAATTGTTTTTTAACTTTGTACTGTGTCATTATAGGGAATGAATATTAAAAAGAATGGACTGTGTTTTGTCTGTAACCCATCCATCTTGTTAATTTTGAAAATTTATTCTTAGGTCCAAAATAGACATCTGGAAAATGATTTTTAAGATTTACCAGCCCTGTCATTTTTACCAACCCTCCATTTATTAAGTTTTTAACAAGGATATTTGGTTTTCTAATAACTGTAACAATTTTTACTTGATTGGTGAACTTAAGCAGACCAACTTGGTGTGTTTTATGTAAATCACTTTTAAAAAATTTATGATTTATCAATCTCTGCAACACATTTAAATGTTCTATGTTTACTTTCAGGGTTCACATTTCCTAGGTCATAGCAGCACTGGTTTGCAACAGAAAGGAAATTGTTTTGTGTGTGTATGTGTGTGTTTGTGTGTGTGTGTGTGGGGGGGGGGGGGGCTTTTTAGAATTTTGGCATTTTTGCATTTGACAAACCTTGTAGCTTTCTTAAAATTTTTGATGCTGTTCATCACAGTTTCACCCTTGACTATTAAAATTTCACCATTTCCATCCCTCCAATGATACCAAGGAGATGGTGCATTAGATTCAGACACAACATCCCTCTATTTCTGACTTGACAGAAAAAGCTCTGTAATATCTTTCACTTTAGATTTAATTTAATAAAAATTTATCCTACATGTCTGTGATTTTTGCCCCTGACTTATTATGGATTATTTCTTCAAGAATCCTGATGTAACCTACACCAATAGTTTCAACAGAATTAGGAATAAAATTCAACCATTCTAACTTTAGTTTACTTGCATCTTTATCAGTTTCCAGTGAAGTTCTTTTACTTTATGAAATTATCAAAAACTTAAGTCTTACTTTATTCACCTTTTTGGTAGATCTTTTACAGAAGTACAGTTTTTCTTTTGATTTCTTGTCAACCAACGAACTTAACAGATTGGTTGCTCTGCAATAATGGAAATTGGTTCATTTTTTGAATTCATATAGGTCAAATTATCAACCGGTTTATAGTCAACCTTTCATTTTCATACAAAATCTTTCAATTTAGGGTTAGGTTTTATCATATCATTGGCTTAGTTTTTTCAATAGGTATAAGGTGTCTTGTTAAAAACGTTTGGAGTAATAACACAACCCTGTCTTTAGAATATCACTTCTCGAAACCTATCATACTGATTTAAAGCTAGACCAAGAGAAAGAGTTGACCATATACTTATAAACATTCAAGCCATACAATTTAGAAGGGCACACAGAAGCCAAAGAGTTTCACAATCTAGCTGCCAGAAATGCCTCCACATGCTCCTATTGCTTGCATCGTCCTACTCAATGCCAACTGTTTTCATGTCAATCTGCACTCTGTCTCAACTTCTGGTGCCCTCTATTTCTTTTCTCAACTACTTGCTGATGGTACACTTGCTTCACAATAATTTCCTACTCACTCCTCACTAGGTGGCCAAACAAGCAGAGTCTAGCCTCTTTAGCCTTTCACTTCGAATACTTTGGCATGCCTTCTAAAATCTGCACTTCCTCTGTGCTCCCACAGAGATATTCCAGTTATCAATCGCACCATCCTCGTCTCTGTGGTTACCACCTTCCTCTCTTGTGCTTTCTTCAATGGCCGACCTTCAGCTCCATACAGCATAACAGGTCTGATGGTCATCTTATAGAAATAGCTCTTAAGATGGAGTGGCACTTTTTTGTTGCAGACAACTGCATTACCCTCAGACTATTTCCTCCAGGCACTCTGAATTCTTGCCTTGACTTCTTCCCCACAGCCTCCTTTCCATTGATGGAATCTAAATACTTGAACTCTCCATGGATATCCACTATCAAAGTGGCTTTGACAGCTTGTCCACTTCACAACATTACTTCCGTTTTTCTTGCATTCAGTTTTAAGTCCTTCTCCAGAGCTTATTGCCACTCTTCCATTCTCTCCTCCAGCTCCCTTTTCTCGCTGGCTATAATGGCTAAATCGTCAGCAAGGAGAAGTTTCTGTGGAGCACCTCTGCGCATTTTCTCCGGAATTGTGTCCATGACGGTGATAAGCAGTAGAGGGCTTAAGGCTGATCCTTGATGCAATCCTAACCTGACTTCAAAAGGGGATGTCTCCCCTTGTTTTTCCCTCAGGGGCTTTTGAACGTGTTCAACCCACCACCATGTCTCCATGCCCCTTGGTTGTGCTCTCTTGGTTTCTCCACAAACTTCCCTTGCTACCTCTGTGATAACATCTTTAAGCTTTACCCATTTTCCCTCTACTCCATGAACAATCTCCCCTCCTTTCAGCTCTATTACTTTTTCCTTGAAAGCTTTAGGTTTTTCTGCTTGCTTTAGATTCCAAACCTTGATGCGCTTTTCCTCTGCGTTTTCTTTTGCCTTTTCATCTTCAGCAAGCAACCTGTGTTGTCTGGCCACTGCTTTGCCTGGTATCACTTTGCAGTCAATCACGCATTTCCTAAAACATCTTGTGAGCAAAAAATCAATCTGATAGATGACTGTCAGCTCCACTACTGCGGTAGGTTAACTTATGCTCATCCTCCTTCATGAACCATGTGTTGATGATCACGAGCTTGAATGATTGTGACATGCAAAGGATTTCTGCGGCTTTCGGTGTTTTGACTCTATAATCTGACCCGCATGCTGTTTCTTAAAGCCCCCAATGTTTTCACCAACAAGCCCATTCCAGTCTGCATCAACTATTAGCTTTTTCTCTTTCTCCACGCCCTAGAAAAGGCTTTCCAACTGCTCAAAGAACTCATCTTTTTCTTCCTCCAAAGACCCTACGTGTGGACCATAAGCACTCATCATATTTATTAAGCCAGTATCAGTGACTATCTGAACTAACATCAATCTTCCATTCACTCTCTTGATACTGGTGATATCGTCCTTTAGATCATTACTGACAATAACTCCCACTGCGCTTCTCCTGGTATCTGTTCCATGATAGAGCAGCTTGAATCTCTCACCTATCTCTTTCGCTCTGCTTCCCTTCCATCTCTCTTTCCAGTACATATAGAATATTTATTTTCCTTCGTTTCATGACATCCGCAATCTCCCTTGATGTACCTGTCATGGATCCAACTTTCCAGGTTCCTAATCTAATCCTTGAGTTTGTCCCTTGCTTCTTTACCCGCAGTGGGGATATGTTCTGCGATACCCGTCGCTGATTTGTCACAACATGTGAGGGCCCATGTTGGACATCGCCTACGGGGGACACCCTAGCTATATTCGAAGATGGAAAGTCAAGATTCATGTTCATTTAATGTTCAATTTTTACACTCGACTTGCAATGCCTGACAGGAACACCTGTATATCCTGTACTATTTAACCTATAGTTGGAGAGCATTTAAAGTTAGAGTTCCCTTCTCCTAGAGGGATTGCCTTTTAAGACTAACGAGTTCTGCCTGCCCGGAATTGCGAGCCACTGGCCGGTGATCTCAAAAGACGTTCCTGCGCCCAAAGTGCACATCCCCACTCAGACAGGATGGCCAACAAAAAAGACTCCGTTACCCTGTGAGGGTTGGCTGACCGGCTGGTACACCTTGCTAAAAGTGTGACCACAGGAACTATGCAGGGGAGGGTTGTCCAAAACCCTGCGGCTCGCATACCCGCAAAGTAAACAACACTTTTGATGTTCAACGTTTTGGTTTGTTATAATTCATGTACCAAGAGGGTAAAATATCAACATCTAGAAGAGCAGTAGTTGATATCAAACAGAGAGTAAAAATAGACAGAAGTTCTTCAGTACAGAGAACCTGCTGACTAAAGGCAATGGGAAGACAGAAATTAGAAAAAGAGGAGGTAGATACATAATCAGTGTCTCTGTAAGTCTGGTGAGGCAATGACACTAGAAGTCTTGAAAATGTGGTTTTGTAGGAACATACTAATAATTCCATATAATGGGAAGAGTTATGGAAAGAGTAGAGGAGAAGAAAAGACAGCTGAGGAAAGTAAATAATAGGATTTCCAAAAAACAATTGGAAGATAGAAGTGCGTAGTACAGGAGAGGAGGAAGATCGAGAGGAATGTTTATGTCTATATAGAATAGAATATAGAAGAGCGAAAGACAGCCCTTCAAAAAATCATAAAGAGGCACTGTTGGTGATTTCCTACAGCTGACCTATGACAAATAGATGCGATTGACTTTTCCACGACACTTCGAAAGGCTTCCCAAACGTTTTTGTATTGCATGCCTCAAGCCTTGTTTTCAGAGCTTTTCCCAAAAGGTATAGAGAGGAATTACAACTTGTGCTTCTTTTACTGAGACTTAAAGCTGTCAGAGAAAATTCGAAAATCCATCAAAATTGGTTAATTTCTTAAAAACCAAAAAAGTTGGAGAAGGGTATCTAAAAATAATAAAAAATGTTCTGCACCCTAGGACAGATTGCGTATGAACTCTATGAAATAGCACAATATTCTTCAAAGAATACAATTTTGTTCTAGTTGCAACCCGTGGAAGTAAATAAATCATTTTTCTGCTGTGAAAATTAAGATTTTATTTGAAGAAAAATGAAAAGTAGTAAAAGGCCCCAGAGCTCCTTTAACTGATGTATAGCAAATACATGATAAACTCATTGGCCACTGATTTAGCTGTTCAGATAGTATCAATATCTTGTGATGTACCTCTTCCTTCTCTATTGAGCCTTTGAATTTCCCTTTTCTAGTTTTCCTTTACCTACATTTACTATTGGAGAGTAGTCCTAAATTTTTATACTAATAATGAGAGAGTTTAACATTAAAGTAACTTGATCTAGGATAACCTTTGTATCTGTAAACTATTTCCAAAATGTATATTAATGCTGTCTTATCTGAGGCACGAAGTGTCTTGTTGTTTTGCTTTATCGTTTTTCTCTACAAAAGAGCATGTATACCTGTGTCGTTCATTTCTGAGAAGACATTTTGTATTTTTCAGAATAATAATACTTACCCCCTGCACTGATGAGGTGGCTACTAGCCATGCTAGAGGTAAAAGAAATGAAGAAATAACATTACAAAAAAAACCCTCACGTAATATGGACATTCTAGCCATATTATGGTGTGGTTTAATGGTTAGTGCAATTGCTTCGTAACTAAGAGGTTCCAGGTTCGATACCCCGACCCGGAAAAAAGACTTTGGAATTTAACAGACGGAAAAGCCAATGATTGGCGTTAGAAAGGGCGTCCGGCTATAAACATTCTCACTGCAAAAATCAAGTCCCTCTAAAGGGGATTATCTTAACCCAGTTATTGAGGAAAATGACGTTAAAGCCTAAGAAAAAGTCTCTCCAAAAAAGTACTTATTTGGAGAGAATAAAAGTATACTTCACTTATTTAAGGACAAATGCTAATGAGATAACCTCTTATTCAAAAAACAATAAAATAAATTCATGGCAACATGCCATGGTATGTCGCAACAATAGCTACAGGCATTGCTTTGAAATCAGTTTGTTGCACACATCATTTTCATTCCTCTGTTTTCCCAAATTTTCACTTTTAAAATTATATTCAGAATTTTTCCAACCCCCAATAATTGTTATGATCAGATGTTCCTGCTTTGAAATGGTAGCAGTTGCTCAATGGGAGGCCAAGCCATTTCTGCGTGATTAGGACAAAATACCCAACGGCAGGAACATTGGAAACTAATAGCAGACTGAAGTCTAAAATGGTTATAAAATGATCTGGTTATGAGCGTAATGTTGATAACTCAGTTGGTGGAGTAGTTGTCCATGAAAGTCTCAGGTACTAGTGCGGACCCAGTCTAATACACACATCATTTCGACTTCTCTGGATTTCCAAATCCTCTTCTTCAGTGCTAATTCCGCTCAAAAAATAAACTTTAAACTAAATAAAGACTTTTTTCGCTTTGATTTGAAGCTCTACAGTAATCCATCCTTTAACCAATACGTCAGGTGATCCATCTAATAATTAATAAATTAGACAATCAATAATCGAACGTTGGAAGAGAACAGCACAAAGGTCTTTTTACTTTATGTCTCTGAAACCTTATTTGAATAAAATGAAAAGTTATAGCTGCCTGGCACAATGTATGAATACACTGACAGGGTGTCAGCAAAAGAACAAGGATAATGATGTAACACCTTCATAATACACAATAAAATGTAGAATTGATAATTATTTTATCCATTGACATTCTGAAAAAAAAATATTGCAAAAACAAAGTCACGAGATGAAATAAAGGACTACTTAGATGTACACACTTGACTTAGATTTCATTTTCTATCCAGTTTTTATAAGTAGGGAATTAATACCTGCTTTTTATAAGTAGAGAATTAATACCTGGTTTTTGATACTGTTTTACTTTGCTTTGTGATCATCTTATACTTTATTTTACATAATTTATAACTTTGTTAGTTTTTGTGATGAAAGAATTTAAAGAAATAATATAAAGCTTGATGTTCCTAGTTTTAGGTACAAAGTGGTAATTCTTCAACACTTTTTAAGAATAAGAAGAAACAGAGGGATTGAAAGAGGTGGAATATATTCTTGAATTTTTCATTTGCCAGACTCAACACAGTAAAATTAAACTTCTGGCAAAATATAAAAAACAGTTCTGTATACAATCAAATCACGATTGTAAGAAGACGTAATAGCTAAAACAGTTAATATGATTTTCTACATAACTCTCATTCAGCTAGTAAGTGTTTTTAGAAAACTGCAAATTTACCGTATTACCGTTTCTATTCTTTTTAATGGTCAAGAACAAGGCATTAAGCTATCAAGTATATTGAACTGTGCAAAAAAAGAGAGAAAAAAAAGTTTAATTAATGATATCATAAGTAGAAATTTGAAAAATGCAATGGTAAAAGAACAATAAAAATCTATAAAAAATTATAGATTTGGAAAATACTTTACACAGATTCTTTCTACCAAAAACAATAAATTAAAGCATTTTAAAAGGATACAAGTGCTTCATGGGCACAGTGGACTGCTGTATAATGCTTATTTCAAAGTTGAAAAATACGTATGGTCATCATCATTAGGTATTATATTCCACGAGGACGTCGACGATCATGGATTTCCACACCTTCTGGTCTTTAGTGGCCTTGAGTAGCTCCTGGGCTGTCTTGTTCGTCCACTTGCTGATGCTTGCTATGTATATCAATCGCTGTCTACCTCTACTTCTTTTTCCAATGATCTTGCCTGTAATGCGGAGGTTTTCCAGCTCTTCTTTTCGCATTACGTGTCTTAAATACTCCAATTGTCTCTTTCTTATTGTTCTCAAAAGAGAACGAATTGAATGGTACATATTTAATTTTAGTGAAAATACAGTGAAATGGAGATGAACAAATAGAGTACTCCTTCAACTTTTTACTTTTAAAAGTTGAATAGTTTAGATTGAGTTTACGTTATGAAATGTGATCACAAGAGAGAGTTTTACTCGAATTATTCCATCATTTGACGACACAATGTTTAACACAATACATTTATGTAATCATAAGGCTGATACGTACTCTAACAAATTTCTTTTGTTTTTTTATAAAGAATCTGTACTTTACTTCCCCCATCCCATTCCCCCCTTCACACACACACACACACACACACACACCACACACACACACACACACACCACACACACACA
>RDPX01000497.1:395137-410473 GCA_003991215.1 Morbakka virulenta | reverse complement strand
TATACTTTACCATCTACCATACCACACGTAATCTATTTTCTTCAAAAACCTTAATATTTAAAGGCTCTCTTTTTCATGTTGATTTTCAGCATTTTTCAGTAGACTTTACCATCTACCATAACACACGTAATCTATTTTATTTAAAATGCTCTTTTAGAAATTTCAGTCTTCTATTGAATTAATTCAGTTTGTTTTAACTGCTTCCTTTGCAAATTTTCTATCAGTTGTGTCATGTTGACCTATTGAGTTATTCCTTTAATTCTGATTGGACAAAAAAGCCCCACGTCCTTAGCGTTTGATGTGTCAGGAAAAATCTTGTTGTTGGTGCCTCTGATAAAGCTATCGTCATTCAGCTGTATCTTTGTTAATATTCTTAATCGTTTGGTAACTTTTTTATCACTCTATTTACATTTCTTTCTTCTCAATACGATTAAGTTATTCTCCTTTGAGAGAGTTGCAGATATAAGTCTGTGTCCATATTCTTCACTAATTTTCTGCAGTAATTGTAGTCAGTTTCCTGAGGAGCCGTGTCGTAATGGTTAGTGCGGTTTCAGAGTAACCAAGAGGTTCCAGGTTCGATTCCCCGTGGGGACGATGAAAATTTGAAACTTTACAACAGAAAAAGCCGTTGTTTGGCGTCTGGAAAGGCAACTGGCCAAGAAATTTCTCACTGCCAAAACAAGGTCCCTCTGAAGGCCACCTTCTGAGACCCAATTGCTGAGGAATAAGTGACGTTGAAACCAACAACAATATAAAAAATTGTAGCCATTTTCATGGTATCATCTTCCTAAGATTGAAAGAAATATCTGCGAATTTTACAACCTAACAACTTGCGTTGGTGTCATATGTTTCTTGCATTATAACTTCATTGATCTCCTTTAAGTTCTGATGGTATTTCACATTCAAGTCACCTACTAACAAGCTATTTTCCGTTCGACAGCTCTCTTTTCAAGTTTGTCAAGATAATAGACTTTGGTCTGTTGGAGTATTATGAACTCTGGCATTGGAAAAGCAAAAACCAATAATAAACTGCTCTTTTGAAGAAAACCATGAATAACTTTATCCATCTCCTGGTTTTCTTCTTATCTTCATTTCAAATCTGGTCTCGTTTATCATTTTCCAATCCCCTGTCTCATTAACCTCATAACAATACTTAGCATCTCGATCTTTAAAAGTGTAAATTCTGAGCATCCAGCTTTTATTGTCTCTCTGCGTTCTTCTCGTATTTTTATCATCCATGCTATTTCCAGAGTCCTCTCGTTTTTATTTCAAAAAAAAGAAGCGGGAGGATTCATTTTTGTTTTTTAAGAGTTAACCAATTTTTTCCCATTTCAGTAAGTTGGCAAAAATATATATCTAAATAAAATATATCCTTATATCTTCTTGACGAAACATTTTGATCCATGCTCAATATATTATTATCAACGATACTTTTATTTCTTTATAATATTTTTAGGATACTCTTCTTGACATTATTTGTCAGTCATATTTTCCTTCTTACTGAAATGGTGACATTGTTGAGTTGTACTTTATAAGGTTATCTTATCCTCTTTCTCCAGTTTCACCTTGTTTGCAAGTTTGAAACTTCTGTACCTTCTCTTTTCAGAGTCCACAGTTTTCTGGATCCTTATCGTTGAGTTATGTCAGCTCTTTATTCTTTCGTATATTCTTTTTTCTCCTCCTGTCTCTTTCCTTCAATCTTTATGCTCAACCTCTTCTCTATTTTTCTTCTATTTTTCTTCTCTGCCTCTTCTTATTTTTGTCTTCCCCCCCCCATACATTACTCTATACCACCCCAAAAGAGATTGACGAACCATAGTCAAGTTATTGATCAAACCTTTTAGCTTTTATGTCATCAGTTCATAATCTATCAAGTCTGGTTACTCCTTTGATCTTTCTTGATATTTTCATCTCTGTTGTCTAAAGCATTTTCTCTTTACCCTTTTTCAGAACCCACGATTCTGCTCCATACATTAATAGTCTAATCACAGTCTCTAGAATTTAAATGTTCATCTATTACATGTATTTCTAATTTGGTTGAAACCCAACAACCCTTAGACAACGTTTTCATAACTTGTTCAGTAGCCCGTTTTCTTCTGTTGCCCGATATTTTTGAATTTTTTTCCAATGCTCCTTAATTCTGTCTTGTGAACCCTGTTGTATTACCGATTTTTTTTCGAATCATTCTTTGAGCAGTTGTAATCTATGGCAGATTCCATTTCTTTATCATAGTCATTTGATGAATTCATTTCTTCTGTATATGTCTTTAAAACGGGTGTATTTTTCCCTTATCGTCTTTTTTTTCAGGATATGACAGAGTGAAATTCTACCACTTATTGCAAATTTTTCTTGTAAAATGGACCATGTCCATGCTACAGTGCATAAAAACTTCTATGTTCTTTATTTAAGTTAGAAATGATTCTTTCATGGTCACTCATGCTGTGATGAACTTTTATATTGGCCAAGTCTGGGTTTGTTGCAAGAACCAAACTTAATATATTTCAGCTTCTTGTGTGTTGCTGAGCCTTTTGAGATAGAGAATAAATGACAGCAATGTCTATCGTCAAATTGGTTACCATTAACCCATGTTGAGAAACTTGACCTGTAATATATTTATACTCATTATTACGTACCTTATTACACGAAATTAGATTGTAATAAGCGGTATTCGAAGAAATAGCCGTGGCTTAATGGTTAGTGCAACTGCACAGTAACCAAGTGTTCCGGAGCCGATTCCCCAAGCTGGCGAGGAGAATTTGGAACTTTACAAAGAAAAAAGCCATTGGTTGGCCTCAGGAAGGGCATCCGTCCAAGAAATTCCTCACTGCCAAATCAAAGATCCTCTGAAGGGTACCGTCTGAGCCCCAATTACTGGGAGAATATGACATTAAAAAAATATTAAAATGCCTCAATTTAACGCGGCTTAACTAATAAAGCCGCTTCAAATAATTCGGCTTAATTTTATCTTATTTCAAAATTATATGATAGACAGAAAATACGGAAACATTTTATAAGGGGAAAAAAAGCATGTCTTGTAGAAGCTTTGCTTAACTTAACTGTAGAAAGTTAGACGTATTGTAGTTGATACCATTTAAAAAGCTCGTGGTGGTCAAAAAAAGAACAGCCCCATATGAGTAAGAGTTTGAGAAGCTGGGTCCCGGTGGGTACACTCGTAAAATTGTAAAAAGTGTTTCTCATCTTCATTCAAAGTATTTAATAAAAGTACTCTTTCATTGATAATGTGCTTTTAAATTCACCCCTTTCCACTGACATTCTTTTATTTACAAGTATCTTCTGCAAGTTATTTTCTGTTAGGTTTCTAACAAACTGTCCATGGAGAGGTTTTTCACACCATTGATTTTTAGTATGCTTCATACCAGAATTTTTTTCTTCGTTTTTTGTGCTATTGCCATTGGTGATAAGGTGTTATCGATGTCTAGATCGACTTCCAGTTCACGTGAAAACGTATTTGCTTCTTTGACAACAGAGTGCAATTTCTTAGTATCTTCTTGTATGTTAGCCAATTGTAACATCCAATCAACTGTGTTATCTTGATATTGTGACACACCAATAGTAGAAGTTTTATAGGAAAGTTCTAATTGTATCATACCTCTTCCGCCTTTCTCTCTACTTACGTACAAACGCTCTACATCAGATTTGGGGTGTTGCATATTATTACACGTCAATTGTTTTCGATTTTTAGTATCCAGCCTCCTCAACTCAGAAAGATTCCAATTTATGACGTTGAAACTTTGGGCCTTCACTTGGAGTTTTTGTTTTAGGTCCTCCTTAATGGCGGGAATATGGTTTTTGTTTTTGATTTTGTATTTCGTTGCAACTTTTTTTGGTTTTCCAGATCTTAATTCCTTATCTTTTTGCATTTCTTCTAATATAGAAATTTCTTTTCGGTACTCCTGAATTTTCTTATCAATTTTCATTTGCCACTTTGATTTATTCGCTTTCTTAGCCTTGATTCTTTTTCTTTTGGTCTTAACACAACATCTTTGTTGAAGTACTTTACTCGTTCCATAAATTAGTTGGTTTATCGCAGTCAGATCTCGGCTAAGCTCATTACAGATTTGATGTAGTGCAATATTTCCTACCTTGAAGATATGTTTGTATTTGAAAAGTGACAAATCTTAAGAAGTAAATCACTGTCATTGATATCACTGTGCCATACTGTGGAAAATTTCTCCAAGATGCCTGTTCTCATTGCTTCCAGTTCTTCTGCAGTTACGTCCTACAACCCTTCATCATTTGGTTCCTAAAACCTGTCATTGCCCACTTCCTGATTTCCATCATTAATATCCTAACCTTCAATTTCACCTCCACCTTTATCAATTACATCAATGCCAATATCAGTATTCTCTGTATCATCCTGTGTATAATATTCAAGTTCTCTTTCAATTTCATTCCAACATCATTCAAAACCATTTCTGTAATCTAAGAAAGTTCAACATCTGTCAATTTCTTTTTGCACATCATTTACATTATAAACAAACTTTGAGACTTAAAGAAAAATTGTCAAGACTTTCATTACTGCATTAAGGGACCATTATTAAATGTTCATAACACAGTCATTTGTTATCAACTCGACAAAAGTCGGTCGAAATTTGTTATAAACGCATGGTCTCTGGGACCAAGAAGTGCAATACTGACAGTTTGACCAAAATGGCGTGTTATCTGAACTGGATAGTTTTCTCAATGACGTCAACAAAGAGATGAGTACTTGAACGAAAACAAACTGTTGGCTTTACCATTTAACAAGGGGACAGAAATCTGGAAAATGAAAGCTGAAACGTAAAACGAGAAAAAAAAAAGAGATAATAAGCTTACCTTAGTTTCGAAAGGTTCTTCCTAAACGAAAGAATGAAAAAGATACTGTGCTGAAGAAAGAAGAAAGAGTATTGTCATCGTTGAAACAGTTCAAGAATCAAAATAAAATTAAAGATTCTTTAAAAAACAAATTGAAACCAATTGGAAGTCAATCACCTCGCCTTTATAGATTGGCAAAGATACACAAGGCTGATATACCTGTGCGACCAGCTTTTTTCTATGCCATGCTCTCCTTACTTGACATCTCGGTTGGTTAACTTTTGAGATAATCATACACTTTGTTTTCTTGTTATTGACTGTAAGACCATAGTGTTCACTTTCAGTGATGACCAGGTCAAAAAGCCTCCTCTGATGTTGCTAAGAGTACCGTATCATCTGCGTAACGAAGNCGTAAATATCGCATTTCTTGTTCCACGATCTTTCATGAAACCGTATTGGTTGGATGGTATTTCAGAACGTAGTTGGCGTTTTATTCAATGAAATACAATCTTCAGGAAGACTTTGAGAACGTGGTACATGAGACTACTTGTTCTGTGGTTAGCGCAATCCAGTGTACTCTGAATTTTAGGAAGGGCAATAAAGATTGAAAGGATCATTTCGTCTTGGAAGACCCCTTCCTCGAATACCTTTGAAAATAGTTCCCAAACAAACTGAATTCCTTCTTCATCAAGGACAAGAAGCATCTCGACACAAATATCGTCTGGCCTGGGTGCTTTTCCAGTTTTCATGTTATTTAGAGCCCATTCTACTTCTTCTTTCAAGATTGATGGTCCCGTTACCACGTCACCAGTAACGACTTTAGGGTATTCATCATCAAGAAAAAGATCTTGAACATACTCCATTTATCTCGTTGCAACCTTTTCTCTGTCAAAAAGAACAGTTCCATCATTAGCTTTGATGCACTTGTTTGCAGGCATTAATTTTTTTCCTGCTATCTGCTTTATCTTTTTATAGATCTCTTTGGGGTTGGAAGAATGATTGTTTTTCATAAGTTTTCGTTTGTTCATAACAGCCTTTATCTCTTCGGTCATCCTGTGGGAAGATCGAGCCTTAGCTGCTTCTTTGGGTATGCCTTTCTTGACAGCTTTTTGAATGGTCTTGGTAAAAGCTTCCCAGTGAGATTCAATTTGGTCTGGCATTGTTGGCATGTTATTCAATACCTCTTGCTTAAATTTTCTGTTGAGCTCCATCTCTCCTTGGATCAACTTTAATGCGAATTTTTTCCTTTGTATCGACTTGGACACATGTTTTAAAGACAACTTGAAGTCTGCGATAACTGGATTGTGATCAGAATTAATGTCTGCACCTGGGTAGGCACCTGCATTTTTCACTGCGTTTTGAAATCTGTTTTGGATTAAGATGACGTCAATTTCATTTCTGGCCTTGTTACCAGGCTGCACCCAAGTGTATCGGCGCCGTTTATGGTGTTTGAACCAAGTATTCCTAATGGTCATTTCATTTTCGATGCACCAATCAATCAGTCGGTCTCCTCTTTCTTTCCTCTCACCAAGGCCAAATTTCCCCATTATTTTTCCTTCTCGTTCGGATCCTATTTTGGCATTCCAATCTCCCAATATAACTGTGATTTCTTGTGACTTGCAGCACTTTGTAGTCTCGTCAAGGGAATCGTAGAAGTCTTCAATTATGTCGTCATCTGCCCCCGTCTTTGATGCATATATCACGATCAAATTAACGTTGAAAGGGCTACTTCTTAGCTTGACAAGTAGAATGCGGTCTGATTTTGGCCAGAAGAAAAGTACTGATTTGTTACGATCTCGGTTCAATACCAATCCAACGCCATGCTGGTATTCGGTGCCACCCGAGTAGAAAATACGCTTGTTTTGTGAATTCGCTTGTACCAGGCCATCTGACTTCGCAAAGACCTAATCCCTGAATTCTTATTCTTTCCATTTCAACTAAAACGTTGTCATGCTTTCCGGCTTGATAAAGAGTTATTACGTTCCATTTACCAATTCTGGATATCTTTCCTCGAAGCCCTTTGGCAGTTGTGATTCCTTGATAGTATTGCATTGCTGTTAATGGTGTTGCTGTTCTAGCAATCCTTGGATGACGATCTGGGGTGCCCTACATGGGCAACACCACCCTATCGGGCGTGGAACAGGAGCTGTGAGGGCTACTACAAGCCCCGTTTACGCCGTTCATTTTTTTCTTCTTTGATTGAATTTTCATAGGTTTACTGGGCGGATTACTGGAGTAGAGGCGCCCAAATTCTTTTCTCTAGACTATTTGACACATAGTTGGGTTCAAAACAGTACGTGCTGCCAAATGTTGGCAGACACAGAGGTGCTGTTATTACGGTGCCGCTGGATGTCAGAATAGACTCAAACTAAGATTTGGGAGGCTGAGGGTGTACTCGACATCAGCCTCCCATGATGTCTCTCCCAGACCGTGGTGGGGAGGAGTCGTCTTACTTCTCCTCAGACTGTTCAGTACCTTACTGTACTGTACTGTACTATACAGTACCTTACCAGAAGGTACTGCCCCCTTCAGAAAAATATGAGAAATAGCTAATAAAGTGTTTAGAAGCCACACATTAATTGTTGGAATTCAAATTGATTTCTTCAATGACCTGTTTTCACAGTTTTCTTTTGTTCCAATATTCCTATTTTTCAGCAAAAGATTGATGAATTTTTATCTTGTTTACAGAGTGCTGAGAGAAAACAGATGTATACATTTTAGTTGTAACATTTTATACCGTGTTTAAGCTTAAAATCCTTCTCGAAATATAATATCAATGAAATGATCAATGCATTGTTGGTTTGATTGATATAAATGGATTTATGCCACGATGTTGATTGCATACAAATTATTCAAACCCTGAACTGTTATCGTTTTAGTTATTTTGTTAGTAGACTGGCAAGCCAATGTAAACTGCCTTGACCTGTCAGGTTTGTAACTGTATGTTTTTTGAGGTAAAACTAAACGTTTCCATTATTATTATTATTATTATTATTATTATTATTCATTAATTTACTTGCACAGTTTTTTGTTGGTATAACTGGAGTTTGAGACTGAATTTCAAGTCGCAACCCGCGACCTTAGATATTCAGCATATATCACAAAGTTCGAGCAGTTCCAAGCAAAGAAGTCTTCTGTAGGGTACTGAAGTAGATCTCAGGGCTTATTCTATTAAGTCAGTTTTGAAAACCCTTCGAAATAGTTCCTAACGCACCTATGATTATCGGAATCACTTGGACATCCCGACAGTTCCAGATCTTTTTAATTTCCCACTTCAAATCCTGAGAATGATCTATTTTCTCCCTTTCCTTCTCGATGACACGAGTGTCAAAAGGACATGCGACATCTATAATCTTACAATTCCTCGATTCTTTTTCTAACACGACTATATCTGGTTTTGAATGTTCGAGTACCTTGTCAGTTTGATTGATTATTATTATCTATTTTACTTTCTGCGTAGTTTATTACGTCCTTTAGAGCCGGGTCCAAACAATGGTCCTAAGCCGTTAGAGGGTAACTGTTGCTTTCTACTTGATAGTACATTTGATAGTACTCCCCATAGTACGTGTGCTGTTCCAAGGAGTGATATCTTCTGGATTTCGTTGATGTTGATTTCAACAGGGATTTTGTCGGTGTATTTTTCAAATCCCTTCTTCACAAGTCCTAGAGCTTCAATGGCCACTGGAAATGTTGTGGTCTTTGTGCCCCACATCTTGTTGATTTCAATTTCTAGGTCTTTGTATTTTGACAGCTTTACTGTTACTTTGACAGAGGTGTTCCCTTCAGATGGTATGGCCATGTCTATAAGGATGCATTCTTTGTTTCTCTTGTTCTTGATGACAATATCTGGCCTATTCGCTTTGATCCCTCTGTTCGTCTGTATGGGCAAGTCCCGTAGGAGTGTGATCTCGTCGTTCTCTGTGACTGTGTTGGGCTGATGTTCGTACCATTTGTCAGCTGTCTTGATTTTGCAGATATTCCAATGTAAGTAAGCTGCCGCCTTGTTGTGTCTTTCGACGTACTCAATCTTTGCTAGCACTGGGCAGCCTGAAATGATGTGTTCAATGGTCTCCTCATATTTTCCACAGATTCTACACTGTAAGTTTGTTCCATCCTTGATGATGTGATGGTGGTAGGATCTTGTGGCCAATATCTGGTCTTGTGCAGCGATGACTAGGCCTTCAGTCTCAGCTTTTAGTCCGATGGATTTAAGCTACTTGTTGATCTTTTCTTGGTCTACATCTGCCTCTTTGATTCTGTTAGGTACTTTCCATGCATTGCCTTTCGTTCCAGGACTCCTACATTTGTAGATGACCGTGGTGCTTTGCTTCCTGTTTGACTCTGCGGGTATATCTTGTTGTTGTTTCATTCTTTGTCGGTTGTATTTCTGAGACATTCAGTTCCTGCTGAGTTTTTTTCTATCTTCATGATGTTTCACCAGTTGGAGGAGTCGATCTTTCCCGTCACTCTCCTTCATGGCAGATTGTTGGATGTGATCTCCTTCGTTTACTGCTAGGTTGTTGTTGTTGTTGTGTAAGCTGCTGGAGGCAGATTGAAAGGCCATCCCGGTGAGCTCGATCACAAACCTTCCCTCATCGCCAAAACAAGTGAATATTTATAGCCCACAGCAACGCCCCCCCCCCTCCAGTATGTATCTGTGACCAAGTGAGTAGTTTGCACCGGGAATATCTCTCTCAACTATAGGGGCGTCGAAGACGCACATTTCCTGTTTGCTTTTTCATTGGTGAGATAGAGCGTATGGTTGTTATCCTACCACACAAGGTTTCTCAGGATTATTCCTGGGTGCCACCTATACACACCAGCAAGGACGACACTGAAAAGCAACAGCAACCCACAAGCAAGGCAGATCGGTTTGGAAAGAAACCAGAAACAAAAAAAACTTTCACTTACCACCGGGAGCGGTACAAGTTCCAAAAAAATTCTCCAAATCGAAGACGAACCAGATTCGAAATCACATGAACGACGAGATCGATTTCTTCCATGATACGGAAGAACAGCTTCAAACGAAGGCTATTCGTTACCAACCAGTCAGGAAAACCTGGCTTGTCAGCATGCNGTTGTGTAAGCTGCTGGAGGCAGATTAAAAGGCCACCCCGGTGAGCTCTATCACAAACCTTCCCTCATCGCCAAAACAAGTGAATATTTATAGCCCACAGCAACGCCCCCCCCCCCTCCAGTATGTATCTGTGACCAAGTGAGTAGTTTGCACCGGGAATATCTCTCTCAACTATAGGGGCGTCGAAGACGCACATTTCCTGTTTGCTTTTTCATTGGTGAGATAGAGCGTATGGTTGTTATCCTACCACACAAGGTTTCTCAGGATTATTCCTGGGTGCCACCATCTGTAGTTCTTTGGGATTTGTGTTTCCTCTATCTTTGGGAGCAGATATGTGATACCCGGAGTGAGCCAGTCGAGACAATCAGTTCGATTCTCTATGATGTTTGTAAATTTCCTTGCAACGTCGTCATGTATGCTAGGCAGGTTTTGGTCCAGAAATTGGCAATTCCATCTATTCCATGTGCCTTCCAGCTGCATGTTTGGTGATTTTTTTTGAACGCCGGTCTTTCTTGAATTTTTGGATCGGTGGTCTTTCCCTAATGGGCGTTTCCTTGACAATCACCCATTTCTGTCTGATATTTGATATCATCTCTCTTACTTTTTCACCATCAGGCTTTTCTTGGACTGCCTTTGGGTGATCTTTAGGGTCAGTAATGTTCATTTCGTCTCGTTCCTCATCCACTGCTGTTATTTCATCGGGCCTGTCTTCATCGAGTTCCTCTGCAGTAGTGTCAGGGATTTAAGTCTGGTCTTTTCTTGGATGATCTTAAGTTCTAAATCAGTTTTCTGCTTTATGATGTCGCTCTTACATTGGTCAATTTGTTGGCATTGATGGTAATCTTGTCTGTAGGGTGTTTCTTTCGTCAGATGATATAGGCAGCCTTTGTTGTCGAGATCATGCTTGGATCTTGTTAAGCAGTGTAGAAAGCTACCATTACTACTTTATATTCTTCCCTTGTCCATGTTTGCCTAGTTGACTTTGGCGGATTTTGGGGTCTTGCAGGTAGAAGACCACCGTGAGGGGTATCCTCGGCGCGGTTATCCACTACTGCCTGTTCAGGTGGGTTTGTTCCTGTGGCTGACTTTTCCATCCTGGCCTGGTTCCCTGCTGGAAATTGCGATCCTTATTGACCCCCCGAAACGACCGATGCGGTATGATGATCTAGTTTGTCGTGATTCCATAGTGATGATCATGGGTAGCCCCTTAGGCCACATGCACTGCTGGCTTGCCGTACACGTGTTGCCCGGTCTGTACCACGAGGAGGAGGGGTTGAACTTGTACAGACGTTGTTATTATTATTATTACTATTTTGTTATCAATTGCTTTCGGTTTCATGCTTTGGTTTAAAAGCTTCTTAGCACCAGGTTAGGACCAATAACCTAATCTCTATCACTAAGCTAACACCTTTTTCTACAACCCTGTACTTATTTTTAATATATTCCATTCCTCAATTGCTGCGCATTTCATTATTCTGTCTCCTCTCAAGCTTACTAATACGTTTTCTCAGTTCCCTGCTCTCGTTCCTAATACGTCTCTTTCACCAAGGTCTTTCTTTGGTCTTTGTTATTTTTCTTTCAGGGGAATGTTATGGGTACATACCACATAAATGTAATAATAAATATATTTGTTTCAGTTATGGTGGGAGTAATCACCTTTTTGATAATAATTTTGAGCTTTTTTATTTCACTGTGTATGTTTTCCTTATTCACCGTTTTGAATGTTACTTTTGGTGGTTGTTTCTTATTGCTATATAAGGTACATATGGAAGTCAGCTGTTCTGTCTCTTCCTTGCTCAACACAACATCTTTCCTAAGAGCAAATATTCCAATACTACCATTATTTTTTCAGTTCTATCTTCTCAATCATCGAGTACTTCTATTCGTGTTTCTACTTCACCTTCAAATTGTGTCCTTTCTTCATGGTCATTCATATCCACCATTACGTCAGTGTTTTTCCTCTGTATCTGTTCACTGATCTCAAACAGCCTTTTTTCTCTCTCCCTATTTCCATCATGGTCTTTCTTTATCCTCTTCTGTTAGGTTCCTTTTGAATTTACAGTACATTACCAATCTATTGATGGCCCTGTTCCATTTCTGTTATACAGTTGCTTGATAACGACCTGTGCTGCTCATTCACAGGACAGCTGTCGAACGAGGCACCATCATTATTGATTTCCGTACCATTCAAGTTGTTGTTTGATGAATTATCATTAGGCATTTACTTACACATTGATCATGCCAAGCCTTTCATCATGCCAATTCTCTGTCAGTTCTTTCTTCTTCTCCCTTATAAAGACAACCGGATCAACCGACTCCTTGACTCTCAAATACCCAAGAGCTCTTTCAATTTCTAGCATTTCCTCTGTACTACCTTTCACATACGAAGCAAGACTGTTTCCTTCAGCCCTAATAGCATTCTTAATACCAATCATACCCCTCTTGCCATTTTAAACACAGTCTGTCTACATCACTGTTGGCCTTCATGCCCTTGCTCTTTGTCAACAATTTTCTTGTTCTTCTGACTAATCCAGTCGATTCTTTGTTTCGACAGTTTGTCATTCCATCCATATAGCGCATAGAAGATACCGCTCATGTATTTATTTCTTTGATCTTATTTCGACCATTCAACTTGGATTGCAGCAGTAACCTGGTACGCCTTAGGTATTCCTTTCTCAACGCTTCCTTCATCCTACTTTCCTTTACCTTATCAGCTTCAATAATCCCTAGGAATTTGAACCCTTCCTTAACCACCTCCCTGATAATCTCTACATCGCGCAAGCGAATCCCTTCGGTCTTATGCAGTTTCCCTCTTTTTAAAAGTAGCACTTCGCTCTTAATTTTAATTTCCGTCTAAACATCTTTACTGATGTCATGTACTTCCTATAGAAGGCTGTTGAATTGTCTTTCCTTTTCAAAGAATAGTTTTAAATCGTCAATGAATAAAAGATTATTTTCTTTAACATTGTCTAAGGTTATCTAGGAATTTTTCTGAGAATTAGTGACAAACGTATTATACAGATGACAAATAGTAGGGGCGATAGGGTCTCTCTCTGTGAAAAAATTCCTCTCTTAAATCAATCTCTCCAAGTGATCCCTTTACACAGTTAGTTCCGTTTCTAATTATTTATTGTTCCCTCAATAAATCTCACAATTTTATTGAGATGTTAAAAAGTTTTACGCACTCTTGAATCCACGAATGTGGGACCATGTCATAGGCTTTCTTGTAGTCTGCCCATGCCATGGCTAGATTCTTATGTTTCCTTTTTGCTATTTGCTAATATGGCTTTATCGATTAGCAGCTGATCTTTTGTTCCCCTGTGTCTGCATTCTTTCTGTTCATCGGGTAAAACACTGTTTTGGGTATTTGTATATTATGTCTGATATGATGCCAGTTAATAATTTCCACACGAGTGGTAACCATGAAATTGGTCTAAAGTTACCTAATTCGTTTCCTACTGCTCTATCTTTTTGGAATAGAACAGTTCTGTCTTTTGTAACTTCAAGGGGACTTTTACGCCATTATTTATAACATCATTCATTTGAGATGTAATGCAGTAATGAAAAGGTATTAATGTTTTCAGCCAATACCTGTGAACTTAGTCATGACCTGGTACTTTCCTATTCGACAGTTTTCTACATTGCCCTTTAACTAATTCTACAGTTCTTGTATTATTAGTATGATTATTATCATTATTACTTTTATAACTATTATTATTCCTAAGTTTCACATTTTATACTAATCAATTTTTATTCGACCGGGTGTAAACAATACATCTGAGATATGTCATGTCCTGAAGTTTTAACTCTAAGCATCCAATGAACGATCCTTGCATCCTCTAACGTAAAATATTTTCAGTGCATCAAAAATGCACTATAAATATTTTAGGTGGGACAGAACAAGTCTAAAAATGTCTGAAATATAGGTCAAGTCCATTTCTCAAGTTTTACTTGTCAGGTGGATTCAGACATAATTTGGTTTTTGAAGTTGCAGTAATTATTTTTATTACGATGCATGTGTTTATGAATTTTCTAAGACATTTACCTTCTCTATAAATGTAGTATTTTTAATGTAAATTGGTTATTTTTAAAGTATATTATTTAATAATTAATATTTTCTGGTATTTTTTGTAAAACAAAAGGATGGAGATATTTTCAAAAATACAAAGAAAAACAAGTAAAAAATAACAATTAATGAAAGATATGAGAATTGCAAATGAAAATAGATCTTGGTACTATTAATTGCCATTATATTTTTATTACTTCTTTAGAGATGGTTTCTTAGTTTATATTCAGCAAATTTTATTATATATTTTGATAGATTAAAGGAATCGGTATGATAAAAACATAGAACTCCTAATCTTACGATCACCATGTATAAAGTATAATACAGCAAGTACTGTTTACATCATAGGAATGCGCTAATGAACTCTCTTCTTATGCTTGGAAATTACTTTGTACCATTTCATCCTACTCACATATCGCAGTGTTTTTGTTCTAATCCTACTATGGTAACCTGATTTATGAAGACCTTTCTGTTTTCGTACCTTCTTTTCCCTCTCTGTTGGACCTTGCAACTCTCTGCCGTTTATTTGTTTCCTTTTTTGGATCTGACCTCTTGAGTCTGGAAAACGTAAGAGAAACATTTTTACTTTTGTAAAAAGTAAACTGTTGTCACAGTTACGGACTAGAAAATACTCATGGAGTGCAACCGGACACCAAACAGATTATTACCCCGTTGTTTTGGGATTTTTACCAAATAATGTATTCTTGCATTTATTAAAACCTCCAAAAATAATTGTCATGAACTTGGGTCGATGATGAACATTGAGTCAGACGCTATTCCACCTGACCTATCTCGTCTTGTACCGGTCGTAGTAAAATGTCTAAACAATGAACAGCTGATTCAAACCAAGAAAATTCCTGCAGAAACTGTGCAATCCTGAATAAACCGAAACAAAATGTAAACTTTGATCTCGATTAATACACATGTTCAATCAGTTCTGCCTTCTGCTACAATTAAACATTTCCCAACAAATTTCATTCCAATTCGTCCTTAACTTTTAGAATTATTTGCACACAAACGAAATGAGAATGCTGAGGTGGATAATAGGCATATCTTTGATGGAGAGATGCACAAATGAAGAAATAAGAGCTAGTGCAGGTGTAGTGTCCATTGCAGAAAAGTTACGTGAGGCTCGGCTGAGGTGGTATGGCCACGTTCGAAGAAGAGACGAACAGTATTGGATTTTTAAAGCATGGGCAGAGTCAGTGAAGGGAAAGAGATCAAGGGGAAGGCAGAGGTTGAGATGGCGAGATATCATCAGGAGAGACATGGAGAAGAAAGGAGTGAGAGATGAACAGACAATGGAAAGACTACTATGGAGAAGGAAGATTCGTGCTGCAGACCCCTGATCTTTGGGAACCTGCAAAGAAGAAGAAGA
>RDPX01000497.1:357650-369444 GCA_003991215.1 Morbakka virulenta | reverse complement strand
GATAAAGCAGCTAAAGAAGCCACCGGACTGCCTCCTGATACTGTTCTGCCGATATCCATGTCTAGTGCCGCGAAAGTCATCAACGATGTCATCAAAGATCCTGACATATCCCACGAGAGGACGAAAGAAATCTACAAACAGCACCGTCCATCCATCGACGAGAGAGCAATCAATTCCCTTAAAGATGAAGTATTATTGGCTAGATTACGAGCAGGTCACCATCCGGCCCTACGCGCATATCTCCATCGTCTGGATCCTGACACCGATCCGACTTGTCCGAAGTGTGAACAACATCCACACACACTTCAACACTGGTTAATTTCATGTCCAGCACTGGACTGTATTCGACAACAGATATTTGGTCACCACCAAGGAAGACTTGAGTAGCTTGCCACTCAACCTGAAGCAGTATTGGCGTACGCTAGGAAGACACTAGTCGACTTAGACGTCTAGCAATTTCAAATGGCTAGTCTGTACACACACACTGCTAGAATATGTGTGACCTAAAGTATTGGCTTGAGGAAATGAAGTTAAGGAGACAATTAAAAGGTTGCAAGATTTAGAGACCCACAAAATAATTTACAGGATTACTACAAAATCTTACATCAAAGCTCTGGAGAAGTGGAGTGACATTGCATGAATATATTTTGAGTGAGATATAGATGCTGAAATAACACATTTTGTATCTTGTAAGAGTTTGAATGATGAGCTGTTTTTTTGAATGATGAGCTGTTTTGTTGGAATCTGTTTTTTACTGTTCGTCTTGTAAAGTTTACATTTGTATTTGTGAATGTAAGTATTTTTGTCTGGGATTTAGAACAAGTTGCTGCAGAATGTCGCTACCTTGCATGCTGATTGAATTGTCTTTGCTTCCATTCCAGCAAGAAGATGGGTCCAATGTTTTTGTCCAAACGATGAGAAACAGTTTGGCCATGTTTGTTGAAAGAATGCAGTCAGTTTCAGCCGAAGGAAAACATATTGCTATGGATACTTCTGTTCAGGTATGACTATTAAGAATTACAGTACAGAATTAACTGAATAGCCCAATTTTTAAAAGCATTTGATGATTAAAGAGAATAATTTAAAAGTAAGACTGGGAACTTTCTATGTTATACACTAGCCAAATTAAAGACCGTATATATTAACCTCTAACACATTATATGAGTATTATATGTGCCGTTTATGTCAGATTTTGTACATAGAGAAAAGGAGTTGATGCCAGAATAATATTGCGGTATACGAAATACATTCACCTATTCACTTCTGCTTAGTACCAGGTTTGCATTTATGATGACTGCAGAGAACAAAAAATGAAGTGTGATAGGGACACGAGCGAAGATAATAGTGATGGCGTGAAAAGAGAGAAAGATGGAGAGGAGAGAAACAGGAAAATAAAGAGATATTAACAAGAGATGAAAATTAGAACATAGAGAGATTTTATAGTTGTTTTGTCAAGTCGTATTGTAAGTTCTTAATGTCTTTGTTGAACGAAGAAAATGGATCATCATGAATAATATCCATCTTACCGAATTTCGCCTCATCTTTTTAGGGCAAGTACCCTGTTTAACCATTCTCAAAGTCAGTTCTTGACTTTTAAAAAGAAAATCGTCGTACTGTAGAGTTGCGCTGGCTATTCATTGTAGCTCACATGATATTGAGGGATAAAATACATGCTCTGGATGGTTTCCAGAAAGGTCATGCATTCTGACGATAAAAAAAGGAAATTGATCTCGTTTGTCAGAAACCTCGTAAACGAAGATTCCACCTACAATAGTGATAACTAACTCCAGAAACGTAGCATGGCTACTTTTATATTCACCCTTTAGGTGTAATTACTCTGGATAAATTTCACGAAATCCATTTTCAAATTTATTGTTGCCATTAACGCAGCATGCATCATCAATAAACCGAAACGAATGCTTTCACTTGAAGCCGCGGTACAGCTCAGTATGAGAAAGTTTAGTGATAAAAGAGCTTTCATAATGGTACGGGTTTGCCTAGAAAGGAGTAGGGTCTATCCCCATCAGAATACCAATACGAAGCTGAAACACAAGGTTGCCAATAGTGAAAAAAGACTCTAAAATGAGTTTTTTAACTATCAGTTTAATTTGCTGTTTTGTAAAGCTCATAGTCTCGTGCTGTTTTCGAGTAAAGAAACAAGTTTTTCCTTTCAAAGTAATGCATTTTCTAGAACCATCAGGATTTTTCCTACCTTCATTGAAAACAAAATCAGTAATTCCATTCAGGACATCAATAAGATCGGAATAAGGAAATTGCGTGTAGAGTATACTAAAATCGAAAGTTGTGATCGATTTTGCATTTCTATTCTTGTTTAACTGATGAAGTCTCTAAAACAGGTTTAGAATTGTGTCTAGTAATAAAACAATTGAACTCAAAAATACAGAGACGACACCTGCTTGCTCTCACCATTGCATTCCATTTACACTAAATATGAACTTTTCGAATCTGACTATAACATTTGAAAGCAAATAGATTTCGAACGCAATAATAACATTTAAATCGAATACAATCATAAAACGACGGATGCTATCAAAACTTCAAGCAAAATTTGAAATTGTTTTATTGTGCAAAGAATTATTTTGAAAACACCACGAGAAAAAGCTATGCGCTGTTCGATAAAAGAAAAGCAGTAGAAAAAGCCAACGAGGTCGGAATTCGAGACGTATCTAGGCAGTTAGGTATTACGAAAAAAAATTTGCAACGATGGAGCAAACAAACGGAAGCATTAGAGTCGGTTGTTCTTACTCCAGGAATTAATATTCGGTCGAAAAGAAGGATTAAACTGTCTAAAGAGAAATGTCCATTACTTGAATCTGCTTTATTGGAGCACAACAAAGAAGAGAGACGTAAATGATACTCTGTCACTGGTAAGCAGATGAATCTAAAGGCGATAGTTTTATTTCGAACCATGTATCCAGGCAATATTGAGTGCTTTTCCTTCTCATTCGGATAGCTGCTTCGAATGATTAGACGGAATAACATAACGTTTCGTCGAGTTACAAGTGTTGGGCAGAAAATTCTTGATGATGCCCCTGAAGGCAGTAGTATATTTTTAAATACGATGAAATCTTTGGGTGACTTTGACATTATAATAATACTACACCAAAGTTTTCCAATGCAACAAGTACATTCGTCACATCTTCTTCGGGCCCTGTAGCCTTAATTCTTTTCATTTCTGGTATTGTGGCTCTAACTTGTGATATTGAGATTTTTGGTCCCTCCATGGTTTTTCTTATTTCTGGCTTGTTACCCCTGTCATCTGCAAAACGTTCTCAGATGTATTCTGTCCAGCGTCAAGGATTTTGTTCCTTTCTGTTATGACTTCTCCATCCTATGATATTATGCAACCTTTGAAACTAGTTATTTCCCTAATCTTTCTGTGTAGACCGCGCGGCTCATTGTTTTCGCATCTTTCAAACTCTTCGCACTGTTCATTGAGCTCTTGGCGCTTTCTTTGTCAAGTATCACAGCTATTTCTCTTTCGTGTTTTACTCCACCTGAATACATTACCCTAATATTATCACTGTTGAACCGATCGCTGTTTGTCCATCTTGTTTCGCATTTTCCACGAATGTTTATTTTTAAGCGGAACATTTCTTGTTTCACATTGTCCAGCTTCCCACTTTGAAACAATATTCTTACGTTTCATGTTCCAATTTTCAGTTGTCGTTTCGTTGTATTACAGGCAGAAGTCTGAGATGATCTGGCTCCACCTGGTGCTCATGGGGCTGCTGTTATGAGCGAGGAATCCAAGTGATCAACATGGATTCCCTTAACGCCGTTTGCCTCGTTTAAAGTGGTGCACACGCCCATGATTTTCTTGGTAATACAGAGCGGTGGTTTGCCGTTGCCTGCCTCCCAGTATTTTGTTGAGATACCATCTCTAGAAGGACTACCTTCCAAGGCTGTTGAGCTTCTTCTGCCCTTGTGGGTGATATGTACTCCATATAAGGAAATCATGCAGGTATTACTATCCCGGGTCAGGGTGAATCTGAGAGCAGTGATGTTTAAGGTTGGGTCTACTCTCCCCAGAACTCGAGTCATCCGACTAAAGACACATCATTGGATGTAGTTTAATGTCGTACCGAGGACAATATAGACTTAGATAGTTCTATTGTATCTTTTAATTTGCGAGGGTTTTTTAGTTTTTTACTAACCCCCAAACAATATTTCTTTTATTTACTCTATGGAATCCTAATAAACAAGGCTAAAGAATAAGGTGATTCAAATAGTGATATTTAGCAAAACAATTATAGGCCTATATGCGGCCCTATTTACTAGGCTTGAAGATGCAGAATTTTAAATATACGGAAATAGGCGCCGCCGGAGTAATGCGAGATTTTAGGGTATATATTATTAAAATAGGCAAATAAAATTTTAAATCGTCAATTTACAGTCGATGATTCGTGAGTTTTATCGTCCTGGTAGGAAAGGGTTAGATTAAATGCAGCAGTGTTATGTACAAGAACTGTTGGCATAGTCAAAGCAGTCTTTGCTCCAGCCTGTATTTAAAAGAGTGACCTTAAAAAAACTTACGAACCATGTTATTGTTTCTGAGTTAACTGTTTTTGATGGAATAATTTAAACCGTACGTTTACACAAAGAACAATGTAAGTATTGCCAAAATAAACAGCGTCTTTTTCACTATGTTTTGGCTAGAAGCCTAGGTTAAAAATTGTGCTATGTTGGCTTTTCTTACTGTTTTATTTGCGTAATTTTGTTAAATTGAAAATAACTGAGAGCTGGAGTGAAGTAAATCGCATGAGATACGTTTAGGGATAGACAAGCATATCGACGGCAGTATCACTGGAACGTAAAAATCTCGTCATATCTCGCTCCGTAATCCACATAAGTCCAAAGAGTACCAACAAAAATCTTCAGGCAACTGGTCGATTTGTGTATGAAAAAGTGCTATGAGCAATCACATAACTTGTACAAAGATGGACAGTTGATAACCCCATACTGTCTGTGAAACGATACACAGATAGTAGTGGGCTTTGTTCAACGTTTCTATTGTATTGACAATGTATGTTGACATTTTCCAGGCTCCTGTTACCATAGACAACCACGTTAGTTTTACTATGTCGTCAGTTTGAGGTCAAATAACCGCTGTGCTTGAATAAAAGTGGTTTTAATGGCGATTTTAAAGTGGCGTGACACCCTTCTTTTTATTCGTAAACAACTTGAAATTCAATATTAAAGCATACTTTGCGTTCTATGTCAGTACCTTTGGAGATGGTAAAGCCAAAAACAAATGGAGCTCGAGTTTTAATTTTGTTCATCTAGACGTTTGGCACGATTTGTATTCAGGTGTACGACGAAGATTTCTTTTGTGTAATTTACTTTAAATATAGTTTTAATTACAACAGCGTTTTAACCATATTGATTGGGTTTTTTTTGTCGTTCCTATAAATTTCAGGCATTATTCCAATCGTTAAGCGCCATGCATCCACAACTACTACGATTAATCGAAGAACAAGAAGATCAGAAAGGTAAAATGGAATAGCTTTGTTGCTGCATCAGAAGTCTGTTGTTCATTATATTTAAATAACAAATATGCCAAGCTTGAGAAGACGTATTCATCCATGCTGTTACATGTTTGTGATTTTTCTATTTTCTTGGCTCAAAGCCATAATTTGCTTCAAAATTACTAACAGTTATTTAGGGGAGGGAACATTGATGTCTTTACCTAGCTTAGCTTTTAAAGTTTAACTCATACCAAAAAGAGACAATTATTGTAATATAATTAAATTAATTATATTATAATTAATAATCGATAGTTTTATTCTCAACGTTTGGGTCCTACTTCGATCATTAACCGCAACTGAGATTTCATATCGGCCAACACATATTTATACAAGAATATAAATAAGTTACAAAGCCCAACTGTTAAAGAACTGTCTTTTTGGTACTAACGAGTTCATGGCTTTATTTTAACTCATGTATTCAATTACTTGTGCATTTAACATTAATTTACAGTGATGCAAATCAAATTTATTTGCCAATCAGAATTTGAATGTAGTTTGAAGTGATAGTTATCTGAGAGAAAGAAGCATTTTAGCTGCCATAAAAATTCAAATTTGACCATGTCCTTTGAGCGGCCCTCCCACCTTCAACCTCCTAATCCACATTTCTTGTCGTGATACTGATCTTTACAAACCAAGTCACTAAAATAAATTGTTGAAAGCTAGATGGTTTAAGTCGTTGATATACATAGAAAGGATGATATACTTAAAGGAATATAGACAGATATACGGTTTTAAAAAGAGTAACATGGTAAAATGGTGTAATGGTTATTCAAATGTGGTCATATAACTGTGCAAAATGACAAAGAACAAATAGTATGGTGCNGTGATACTGATCTTTACAAACCAAGTCACTAAAATAAATTGTTGAAAGCTGGATGGTTTAAGTCGTTGATATACATAGAGAGGATGATATACTTAAAGAAATATAGACAGATATACGGTTTTAAAAAGAGTAACATGGTAAAATGGTGTAATGGTTATTCAAATGTGGTCATATAACTGTGCAAAATGACAAAGAACAAATAGTATTGTGCATTGCAGAACATGACAACTATACTACACAGAGCTAGTAGTGAATGTTGAAGCAAATACAGTTAATGATTAGCTGATTTTACTTCCTAAAGCCTGACGTTTACTGGATGATATATATATGTACACACACACACACACACACACACACACACACACACATATATATATATATATACATATATATGTGTGTGCGTGTATATATATGTGTGTGTGCGTGTATATATATATATGTGCGTGTGTGTGTGCGTGTGTAATACGAAAGCGCTAGTATTTTTACTAGGTAGTGCTCGTAATTTTATAAGACCAGAGCTAAAATAGAATATATGCATCTATTGATTTTACTTACGCTCCACCCACGTAACAATATACAGTTGCCCCGAAGGAGCACTCCATTGAGATTTCTGACTTTCATCACTAGACCCACTTATAAAATCTGAAATTGATCGAAATTTGTCTAATCATGCAGGTGAGATACTTCAAAAAAGAAGGCCTTCTCCTGTGCAATATTATATGTAATATATTTTCAATATTATATGTAAAATGAGAAATGCATTTGTATAAAGATTAATCGGAATACCAACCTTATATGATAATGATGAATACTTGTATAGATGCTAGACTTCGATAATCAACAGTATATCCCTAATCCTGAGATCATTATATACGATGGGGCAAATATATATATATTCAACGTTTTTACAGTGCTAGCCTTTAACATTGAAATATTTTTGACAAGCTGGACTTTGATAACCCAAACAGTCGTGATATTAATATAAACACAAAGGATGACTTGAAGCGGTGGCTGAAGAAGAACAGCAAAGACCTTTTCATCAACGTTGGTGATCGGAGACTGTGGAGAGCCATGATCGCTGACACATCGCTGACACACGATGAGGATATATATATATATATATACACATCCTCATCGTGTGTCAGCGATGTGTCAGCGATCATGGCTCCCCACAGTGAGTATTTCTGTGGCATGGCTCTCCACAATGAGTATTTCTGTGTGTCTGTCTGTTTGAAGTAAATTTATGAGAAAACTACTGAACCTCGGAAGCTGAAATTTGGAGTGTGAGTCAATCTTTATCCAGGGGAGGATCTGACATATAAAAGGCTGATCTCGGAGGTCTTCCAACCCGATTCGAGTTATTCTGGGGCGTTAGGGGGTGGCCAACCCCATTTTCAAGGTGAAGAAGACCTCCAGTCAAAAACTTTGAATTAGATTAAAAATATAAAAATCTCAAAATTATTTTTAATAAATAAATAAATTCCAAAACAAAAGTAAAACAATATGAAAACTTGTTTTCAAATTAAGAAAGTTTATTTACTATAAAGTAATCTCCTTGACTGTACAACTCCTCGGTAGTAAAGTGGTGAGTATCCCCGCCTGTCACGCGGGAGACCGGGGTTCGATTCCTCGCTGGGGAGGCCTTTTTTTTAAATCTTTTTTTTTGCCAATGTATTGTCATAGCATTTTTTATGTGAAGTTCTAACATTATCTTTCGTAAGATTACGAAAGTTTAAATTACATATTATTTCTATACCACACCCGAAGTGTGAAGGTAGTTGGAGTTCTTTGAACTGAAATGGTCTCCCATCACATTTCTAATCGAGCAATACCTTACAATTTTCTTGACAGTGCCTTTTTAGCCTATTAAATTGCACTTTTTTACCCGAGCAACGCCGGGTTCTTCTGCTAGTATATATATGTATATGTATACATATATACAATACATATATACACACATATATATTGTTAATATGCTAAATAAAAACTTTATTTTGTGCTTGCCAAGCGCAGCTTAAAGAATGTAATAATAGACAGCGAAGGGAATTTTCCCGAAACAAATCACCATAGGAAGATAAAAATATCAGAAAAGACTCGAATTTTTATTTAAAATCACACAAGGTACAGTGCCATTAAGTGTATAGGACTGTGAAAGAAAATTAGGTAGATAACGTGATTAAGGAAAGAGATATTAAAAGAAACTAGTTTTTTATTCCATACATTTTTCATAAGACTACGAATCAAACCATGTAGATAGAATTCCAGACTAATAGAAGTTAAGATATTTTGAAAACCTACTTTTTCGTTGGTTTCACATTTTCTTACCAAAACTATAATGTTATTAGGACAGTTGGTGGGAAAAATGTGCTTGGTGGCATTGAAATATTGCGATAACACTGTTGCAGCAAAACGACTTTTTTTCAGTATTTTCACGAATTATTATGTCTTTTACTGGCAGTTGTTTTTTTCTTCTGTTTTTGATATTGCAGTGAAGTACGAAACTATGCTACAAAAGATAGCCTTAGTTCGTGAGGCACGTGAATCTCTGAATGACGTGAGAGCACATCACAAGGAAAAGCTAAGACAACAGGAACTTGAGCAGGAGATGCTAAGACGAATGCAAATGGAGCAGAAGCTGGAATTAATGCGTCAACAAAAACAAGAATATTTGGAATATCAACATCAACTGCAGCTTCAAAGACAGCAGGATTTAGAGGCACAGCAACAGTTGAAACTCCGGCAAAAGCAAATGATGCAACAGCAGATGGGGTACGCGTACCAACCCTCTTCTGACCCAACCACGAGTGCTGCATACCAGTTTCATCCTGGACAAGAGCCCTACGTAGCAAATCCCCCCAGTGGACAGTTCATACCCCAGGATAATCCCCAAGGAGCGCCAGTACAAGGTGGACCACCAAGTATCGAAGGACCCGCAACATACCCGCCTAGTAGCACTTACGGTGTTTACCCATCATCCGGAGGATACCCAGGCTCAGTCCCTGGCACTCGTTATCCAAATGTGGAAGGTCAGACAGGGCCTCCGGATCAAAATGCTGGCCCCGCGGTTGCTATGCAACAGCACCCGCAGGGCTTTAACCCTTCACAGAGACCAGTAATGGGTGGTGTAGATATTAAAACCTCATTACCATCTGGACAACCTGTACCACAAATGGGACAACCTCAAGCTCAGTCAGCAACGCAGCAGTATGGTAGTCAACAGGGGCAGACTGGCCAACCACAAATGCCATTAAATAGCCTTCTAGATGCCCCTATTGGAACAGAGACAGCAGGTGGGGTAGATGGATACTCGCAGGGAGCCTACGGAATATCTGGTCCAAATTCACAAGATTTTAATCAGCCAACGTACAATACTAACCCAGTAACAAGCAGCCATTCGCCACATATTCCATCGCAAACAGGTTATCCTGATTTTTCACAACCACCACAGTACGGACAGCAGCTGATGGCACAGGATCTTCAAAACCAACCAATGCAAGGACAGCAGATTCCAAACCAGACAAACCAGGTATTTCAAAGTCAGCCAAATCAGCAACAAGTGAGACCAACACAAGGACCCCAACAGCAACTTCCCATGCAATATCCTGTTTCAAGGTATGGACAACCTCAACTGCCTCCTGTTGACCAACAGGGACGGGTCTCACCTCAGCCACAGGCTAGAGGGCTTGGACCGCAACCTTATTCATCGCAAACCCTTACAGATCCACGTGCTGGAGGGTCACCACAGTCTTCCTTACAATACATGGGAACCCAGGATTCGATAGCGGTTAATAGAGGACCATCCTCGATACCTCCAAATATGAATGCATTCTCCAATGGACCACAAAATTACAGTGTGCAACAGCCTGGTACCTTTATTCCACCGCAACAGCAGCAGCAACAATTTCAGCCCCAACAAGTACAACAACAGGTACAACAACAAGTACAGGTACAAAATCAGGTACAGGTACAAAATCAGGTACAGGTACAAAAACAGGTACAGGTACAAAAACAGGTACAGGTACAAAACCAGGTACAGGTACAACAACAGCCACAACAACATGCACAACAACAACATCCTCAACAATACGTGGGCCCAGGCGGTCAGCAGTTATACAGTCAACAACAACAGCTACCTCCAGGAGCACCTCAAGACATCCCACCGAACAGTCATTTACGAGATATGGCGTTGATATCGTTTGATTAAGCTTTAGACTAAATTATGAATTGAAATCAACGGTATTGTTACATTTAAAGAATTAACTTGAGCTTTTTTTTTCCAATAACGATTATTGGGTGGGTGGTGTGGCCATCAGTAATGTTTAAATCTCCTTAACAATAATGTAATTTATATGAAATTTGTATTTATCTTCTCTTTTCTTAACTGTGTTTGCTGTGTTGTCATTAATGAAGCTAAAAATAATAGCCCAGAACTCTGACTGGATATATTTCGATTCGAGTAAAATGAAATGACTTCGCATTCCATCAGACATCATCTGGAGACTTGTTGATATAATTCATATCTTTTTTTCTATGTCCGTTGTCTTATTTCTAATCTCAAAAACTCAAATACATTTGTGTCCATCTCGCGTTTTCCATTGTAATTTAATTCACCAGTCGCCAGATTGTTATCACTGGTAAGGGTTGATTACAGGTCTAGGTTTGTAAAGCAAGGTGTCAGTCCCATTTTTTGAGCATGAGTGTGAGATAAAATGTGCTATCTGAGAGGAACAATGCCCTTTATTCGAAGACAGAATCTCTGTTAATTCACAGTTTACATCTAAAGAAGCCCGGGAAGCACGCCGTTGTTGAAATTTGAAAGTAATTTGAAACATGAAGTGAAAATTCCTTTTATGTCTCCTCGTTCTTTAAAACGAAACCAAAATTTTTTTGTATTGTGTTACTGTACTTCCGACTGGTTAATACCTTGTATTCTACGAGGGATCGGCATACAGGGGACCAACAAAAAAAGCTACCACCTATATATATGCTAACAGAAACTTGTTTTTACTGGAGAGTGCTAAATATTTCTTACCAACAATAAATTAGAGGAATGCCATTTGTTGAGTAACAAAAAGTTTCATGTATTTGAAGATTATCAGGCGCACACAGAGGGTTACATACACAGCAATACTATATTACTCGAGTCGAACATTTCCCAATTCCAAAAGACTAATCATAGCTATTGTATTTAATTAAACTGTTTGATATATATATGGTAGTAACGACTGGAAACTGAATGTATCGAGGTAACATTTCTGCTTCAGATTAAATATCATATTTGATTATCGTTACAAGAGCAAGTTAGTGACCAGATATACATTACTATAAATGGGGATGATGGGATGAAAATCTTGCCATACATACGGGGAAAATAGGAAATCTGCGGTAAAGAAGAACAAATCAAGCACAAAAGAAACTTGCC
>RDPX01000497.1:261908-297113 GCA_003991215.1 Morbakka virulenta | reverse complement strand
GATAAGTACGAGCATGATTGTTGAGATGCTGTTAAGAGGAAGTAATGCCAAGTATAAGTCACTATTGAAGGCCTTGGTTACTGATTTAAGCAAAAACAATTGTATTAAGTTCGATCCGATGCCGAGCAAAGGGGCCATAATACTAGCTAATCAATGCTTGAAAAACAGTTGACGACGGCCACCTTAATTCTTTAAATGTTTGCACCATACTTTGAAAGAGTTTTCAAAGTGGTAGGGCTAAATCTTGTGTTTTCAATTCCTTCCATGGCCAATTGTATGTTGCCCGTACTCTGACGATCTTGTATTATGCATACTACAAAATAGAATTATCCCGACAATTAAATACGTTGTGGGTATTACTATCCACCTTTCTATTACTGAAACTAGAATCAAATCATATAAAATTATAGAAAAAAATAAAATAAAACATAGGAAGACAATAGTCTGTGTTAAATTCAATTTCTACTGTTTTCAAATAAAGAATAGCACATTTTTACAAGAATATTGAGTGACAAGGCAGAATTTTAAAACAGGTTTGCATCAACACAGTATCTCAATGGTATTAATATATGTAAGAGTTGGAGGATTTAAAAAAATACCAGGTAAAATTAGGCTTGTATGAGCATTAGATTGATGACGGAGAAAAATCAAATTTCGGTGATCTGAAGGAAGAGGTATGAGAAAAAAATGAAAATGGTTACCCAGATAGGCACATGGTTAAAAATGGCAATTAACTTTTGCAGGCAACTGTAATCTACAATAGAATATCAAAATCTTGAATGATCTCTACATATCTTTGTAAATAAATATAAGCAGTAATACTTACCTCTCTGCTCATGTATATACAAACTGGCTTTTTCCTAGCTAGATTTATACTGAAAGTTAAAAAGTACACTGAATGATGGACCAAATTCCATTCAATAATAAAAAATTTATTAACTGGTATAAAACAAGCGAATTATGAAATGTGCTCCAAGAAAATATACTAATCTATAACCAATGTACTTGACCAAAATAGCTAACACAAAATAGTTCAAATCAATATATTTGAAAATTAAGTTTTAGATCAAAATATTTGATCTTTTTTATAGCGAAGTGAAAACATTGTTTGCACTGAACTGGATCCAAATCAGTACCTATGGCTATAGTGGTAACTTGGTGTACCACCTGAGCTAATGGCAATTATGCTTTACCAGATCATATTTGCAATCATATATTTTACTTAGATCTATTATATTCTTCTATATTATATTATTTCATGATTTTTTGTCTGTAACTATGCCTTTGGCACGGCCAGTGGAGTGGGTAAAACTTGATTTTTTTCCAAGTCAATATTCCTCTTTTCAAATCATATACGTTTCCCATTTTGGCTGCCACTCAAAGAACTATTTGAAAAAATGAGTACATATATTGTTTTTACCTTAGAACAACCTTAGAATCTACGAAATAATTTATTAGAATGACCTAATTTACCAGTGAAATATAATCATGTGATGTAATGTCAAAGGATTTTCTTTTGTATAGTTTCAACAAGGCTTACTCATATCACGACACGAATCACTTTAATGCAAAGGTTAGGTAGCATATTTTTTGATCACTGGTTCTTTCCTATTTTCAACTCTGTATCTGAAAACATCCATGTACGCAATGCTGAAATAAACATCTGATAAAGCACCAGATTACTATCCCAGTGATCCCCCGGCTCACCTTGGCTAATGAAGCACTCAGTTTGTGCATGTCTTTTCACATTGGGATAGAAACAAACTCAACAAAAAAGTACTTAATAGTATAAAGAATAAAATTCATTGACATCTAACATTCTATATTTAATTGACTTCTAGCCTTGGGATAGGTGAGCCTCTTAAAAACCAAACAAAAACAAACAAAACAACAAGGAAAAATAAAGCATCCCTAATAAAAAAAGACTTGATATTATTTCTTCCACGCAGTGTTCTTACATGGTAATCTGACGATTTATCACTCAGCCATTTCTTTAATATTGTGAAGACACGTTTTACTTTTCTGCAAAAAAAATTATATAAGGAGTCTCCCAGTGATATCTTGGAGTTTAGTAAGCCTAAATTTAAACGTCTGTCTTTTCACTTTTTAACCTTTTGCTACTTATAAAAATCATCTCAACCTTTTAGTTTTTTCTAAGCTTTTAACCAGGAATTGTCTCTGATGGCGTAAACCCGAGTTTAGCACAAAGTTTCACGCACACTCTCTGCTCAATTTTCCCCTCCATTTTGACTGAAATTCGCCGGAAGAGAAGCACTGTCCTTGACCTATTCACCACAGCAACCGCATCGCGCAACGAAAAACTTTCAAATTGACACAAACGCTTCCTGACACACCCACCTTCATGATAACATAACTCCCAACTTGACCAATCTCACCATACCGGAGTTATCAGCTCATTCCGGGAATTTATTGATCACACCTCGTACATTAACAGTTATATATATTAACTGTTATATATATTAACAGTTAAATATATTAACTGTTACATATATTAACAGTTAAATATATTAACTGTTATATATATTAACAGTGGTGATAGGGCTCCCAATGTGAGAGGTGTGCTAACTACAGCAATACTCTGTCAGGAAGAAAGAACACAAAACCGAGTGATGCTGCCCTCCTCTAATGACCTTATATCTTCTGGATCCAACTGTGGAGTTGCAAACTGGAAAGCACCAGCAAGTCAGTATTTATTATTCTTTCCTATAACTTTGCGTTAAGGAAGTAGTCAAGAACTATAATCCAAAATCCAGGCTGTTCTATTATATCACTACTTCTATTTCTCAAAAATATAAAACAGTTTATAACAATGCTAAAAAACAAACAATTTGGCATGAACAAAGTATACTGACTATTTTCAAAGAACATACCTTTTGTGTTGTTTACCAAAGTGACTTATAACATCAAATAAAGTTGTGTCTGAGGTAAATGAATCCATGAGTCTCTCTCCTGACTCAAGTTGAAGAGCAATGACAACTTGTGACGCTAGAGTTAAAAATTGGTAATTTCATTGAACACCATTCAACACACAGGATCACAGAAAAATATATAAACCTACATGCTCTTTATTTTCTGTTGACAGCAACATAGAATATTGTAAGGGTGTAAGTATAGATAGTTCAAAATGGTATTGTCTAAAAGAAATATTTGGCTTAATGTTGGGGTGTCTAAAAGATGAGAACATTAGTCTGAAGTAAAAATACTCTTCCAAAGAAGAACAAAATTTGTGATGACATTTACTTCATATGTCTTATCATGCAAATAGTCTATTCTTGGGGTGTTCAAAAGAGGAAACGATTATTTTAACGGTACTGAATACCTAAACTTTGACTCCAGATCAAAATCTTGATACTAAAATACTAATTTTTTTATTTATCTAATCAAAATATTGAAACCTATCATGCAGATAAGAGCATGGTAACTGCCACTTTGTGGGCAATGGCTGGAACCGAGTATGGATTGCTTCATTTCAAATTGGAAAAGACGGCTTCTTCCTTTCACTAGTCTGGGTGGTCACCTTGGGCAAGTGACAGCACACTCTCAGCCTCCCCATCAGGGCTACGGCACAGGCAGTTTTGTCCGTCAACCTGGCAACATCTCTGGCTCAGGCAGTTGTGTTTGTCTACTCGGCAGCACGTCTGGCACAGGGAGTAGTATGCTTCAACTCGAATGTACTTCTGGCACACATGCGACAGTTTTTCTCTCACAGCCGCCTTAGCTGAGCTTTGCCGCTGATCCATGGGAGATTTCATGCCAAGGGTCAGTGCTCTTGCCCCAAGTACTGTCGTCATCAGTGGGGCCAGCCTTACTGACAAGGATTTTTCTTCGTATATGGTGAATAATAGTTATGATACGAATAATGCTAATACATCCGATTGAGCCGATACGCCACAAAATACGGTGGTGGTGAAAAAATAGGCGAAATCCGTACCCCCACAGAAAAAACAGCAACTTAATCTCGCTGAATGGAACGTTCGTACAACTAGCAATAATGCGGAGTCGGATCGTCCAGAAAGAGCAATAGCGATAATCTCCCGAGAGTAAGAATCTGCGAGGATAGACATTTGTGCCCTAAGTGAAGTGAGACGAGAAGGATCCAGGAACATTGTTGAGAAAGATTACACCATTTACTAAAGTGGAGGAAACAAAAAAAAGCTGGCGTGGTATTTCCAATCTCTAACAGGCTTTCAAATGTAACCCTTAATCTGTTTCCAATTTCGGACAGAATCATGGTACTAAGGATCCAGCTAAAATCAGGTGACTTCCTCCAAGTTGTAAGTGTGTACAATCCCATAATGCAGTGCTTTCTCGAAGAAAAAGAACACTTTTACGAGTACCTCAACACGGTTGTCAACGTAAATAAACAGGATAAGATAATCATTCTTGGTGACTTTAACTCATGTGTTGGTCATGGATGGGAGTTGTGGTCCCACGTTTTGGGAAAAAATGGTATTAGAAAGATAAATTACAACGGCTTGATTCGTCTCGAATTTTGCACTCTGCACATGGCAGCATCACAGGTCAAAACATTGGCATAAACTTGATCACGCCGTTGCAAATAAATCTGCAAAGCTGGGAATAAATGTTGCCAAGGCAAATATCAATGGTGACTGTTTCAACGACCACAGATTGATTGTTAGTACATGCTCCTTTTCCCTGAAAAAGGAAAAGAAAGGAGAAAAACCACCTGTCGAACCCCCGTTAACAATACTTCTGAAAAGATTGATCTTCTTCAGGCTTATCTGAATGAGAAGCTCCCTGAATACCCCTATACCTGGGAAAATTTCAAAGAAGTACTTCAAAATGCTGCAACCATCGTAGCTGAAAAGCGAAGGAAATCTAATTCTGACTGGTTTGACGAAAACGACAATGAAATCCAGAAGTTACTGAAAGATAAGCATCTTAACCGCAGAGAAATTCAAAAGAAAATCAGGGCAATAAAAAATGCCTGGTTTTCAAAAAAAGGCTAAGAAGCTGAAACTTTTCATCAACAAAAGAAACTAGGCGAGTTCCATGCCACGATTCGCAAAGTCTACGGTGCAAGATCCAAGAACACTCACAAAGTCAGAAAAGAACAGGGTGAACCTTTGACCACACCCCATGAGATCAAAGACAGAAGGGTTGAACATTTCTCAGACCTTCTTAACATAACCACAAAAACTACGAAAGAGTTATTGATGAACTCAACCAACTACCGGTCAAGGAGGAAACAGATGGTCCAATTACAGAACATGAACTCGAAAAAGCTCTCAATCGAACAAAGCTTCGAAAAAGCCCAGGATCTGATGGCATCTTCTTAGAAGTGGTTATTCAGGGTGCCTTAACTTTGAAAAAGTTTCTATTTACACTTTTAACCATCTTTTGGACTACGGAATCTCTTCCAGCGTATCTTGTTAATCCAAATCTCATCGTCCCTTTTAAGAAGGGTGATCGCAATGATTACAGAAATTACGGAGTTATTTCCCTGTTGGGCACAGCCGGTAAGGTGCTGGCTGATATCCGTCTACAACGGTTGAAATTCGTTTTACTAGATGTATACCCTGAATACCAACACCGATATCCGGAAGAGGTACAATTGATGGAATTTTCACAGTTCGCCAACTGATGGAAAACTCAAGAGAGCAACAACGTAATCTCCACATATGTTTTATGAACTACACTAAAACCTTTGACACGGTCAGTCGGAAACTCCTGTCCTTAGTACCCGAAAAAATTCTCTTTCCCGCCAAACTAATCCGTCCTATAAAGTGTCTGTACATGAACTTGAAAGCTCGTCTCATTATTGATGGTGAGCTCTCAAAGCTTTTCAGCTACAACGGTGAAGATAAACAAGGCCTCAAGCTGGCGCCGACTATATGCCGTATTTACACCGCTATCTTACTCTTGATTGCCTTCAAGGACATCCAGCATGAATTCTTCGTTCTTATTCTTTCCCGCCAAACTAATCCGTCCTATAAAGTGTCTGTACATGAACTTGAAAGCTCGTCTCATTATTGATGGTGAGCTCTCAAAGCTTTTCAGCTACAACGGTGAAGATAAACAAGGCCTCAAGCTGGCGCCGACTATATGCCGTATTTACACCGCTATCTTACTCTTGATTGCCTTCAAGGACATCCAGCATGAATTCTTCGTTCTTATTCTTTCCCGCCAAACTAATCCGTCCTATAAAGTGTCTGTACATGAACTTGAAAGCTCGTCTCATTATTGATGGTGAGCTCTCAAAGCTTTTCAGCTACAACGGTGAAGATAAACAAGGCCTCAAGCTGGCGCCGACTATATGCCGTATTTACACCGCTATCTTACTCTTGATTGCCTTCAAGGACATCCAGCATGAATTCTTCGTTCTTATTCTTTCCCGCCAAACTAATCCGTCCTATAAAGTGTCTGTACATGAACTTGAAAGCTCGTCTCATTATTGATGGTGAGCTCTCAAAGCTTTTCAGCTACAACGGTGAAGATAAACAAGGCCTCAAGCTGGCGCCGACTATATGCCGTATTTACACCGCTATCTTACTCTTGATTGCCTTCAAGGACATCCAGCATGAATTCTTCGTTCTTATTCTTTCCCGCCAAACTAATCCGTCCTATAAAGTGTCTGTACATGAACTTGAAAGCTCGTCTCATTATTGATGGTGAGCTCTCAAAGCTTTTCAGCTACAACGGTGAAGATAAACAAGGCCTCAAGCTGGCGCCGACTATATGCCGTATTTACACCGCTATCTTACTCTTGATTGCCTTCAAGGACATCCAGCATGAATTCTTCGTTCTTATTCTTTCCCGCCAAACTAATCCGTCCTATAAAGTGTCTGTACATGAACTTGAAAGCTCGTCTCATTATTGATGGTGAGCTCTCAAAGCTTTTCAGCTACAACGGTGAAGATAAACAAGGCCTCAAGCTGGCGCCGACTATATGCCGTATTTACACCGCTATCTTACTCTTGATTGCCTTCAAGGACATCCAGCATGAATTCTTCGTTCTTATTCTTTCCCGCCAAACTAATCCGTCCTATAAAGTGTCTGTACATGAACTTGAAAGCTCGTCTCATTATTGATGGTGAGCTCTCAAAGCTTTTCAGCTACAACGGTGAAGATAAACAAGGCCTCAAGCTGGCGCCGACTATATGCCGTATTTACACCGCTATCTTACTCTTGATTGCCTTCAAGGACATCCAGCATGAATTCTTCGTTCTTATTCTTTCCCGCCAAACTAATCCGTCCTATAAAGTGTCTGTACATGAACTTGAAAGCTCGTCTCATTATTGATGGTGAGCTCTCAAAGCTTTTCAGCTACAACGGTGAAGATAAACAAGGCCTCAAGCTGGCGCCGACTATATGCCGTATTTACACCGCTATCTTACTCTTGATTGCCGACATCCAGCATGAATTCTTCGTTCTTATACGTTTTCGTACTCATAGCCAATTTTTTTACCTTTAACGGCTGAAAGCGAAATCAAAAGTATTCTACGAATATATAAGAGACGCAAAATACGCAGATGATAATGTTATCACGAGTAGCACTACACACGGGCTACAAATCCTTCTCACTGTACACAATGAAACATCAAAAAGATTTGGGCTTCGGATGAACATGGAAAAGACTAAAGTAATGTGGTTGGATTTTGAAACCGATTTTTACGTAAACCAAGCCCAGTTGAAAAATTTAGATCGTTTTAAATATTTGTACTTTTATGTCAATCGTGAGTGCCAGCTGAAATTACAGCTCGAATCCAAGTAACATCGAACTCCTATTACAAACTCGAAAAAAACGTGTCTTTAATAACTACGACTTCTCCACGAACACCAAAATAAGTCTTGAAAATTCTGAACTTTATAAACTCAAAGGAAGCCATAGATGTAAGTGCTTTATCGTGTCATGAGTCGTAAGCTTTTTCCGATGATGGGAGAATTATTTCTCAAACGTAGCTCTGAAAAAGCGTAAGACTATACCAAAATAAGTGTTTACAGGCAGTGTTTTTACCAGTTTTGCTCTACGGTCGCGAAATATGGACACACGCGGTTAAGCAATTACGTACAGTTCAGCAGAGACAGGAGGTCAATCTTGAAAATCAGGTGGAACGACTTTTTTAGTAATGAAACAGTCAAATGTCGAGGCCATCGAAATAGTACTAGCTCAAAATCGACTCCGTTGGCTTGGACACCTTTCCCGTAAGGAAAACAACAGAACAGTGAAAACCTTACTATATTCAGATCGATTGGTGGACCCAACTCCGATTCAAGGATAATTGTTAAAGGATTCTTAAAACTGGGCACATTCTTCAAACTTTGAGTGAAGGTGTTAAGGATGACCCTGCATGGAAGTCGAAGATTAAGTTACAGACAATATGAACGTCTCCCGGATGAAAAAATAAAAATGCACCAAAGAAAGGAGAAAAAGATAATATTTACATTTGTCTAATATTTTACTTGACCACGAGTTTAGGCTATCACCAGCTGTCAGTTAGAACATTCTATTTAGATATCAGTCATTTGAAACTTCAGTCATCAAAAACACTGTAAGTAGCTTAGCAATTAGCCACATGGATTGGAAAAACACACTTTTTGACCAACGGAGGGGGGAAGAGGGGGGAGAGAAAAAAATTAGTTTGTTTATAATAAATGCACATAAATACAAAACGAAATCTAGTTCACCATTTCAAACATTTATGAACCACTGATACCATCATATTTACATTTTTTTGATGTTGTTATCCTGTACAAATATGTTAAAAAATAAATTAAAAATATTAAAATAATAAACAAATATGAAAATATTTTATATGAATCAACCTTCATAGCTTCTTCAATTCAAAATGCATTTAGTTCACCAAGTCACATTGACATTGATAAAAAATTACCTTTTGGCAATTTGCAACTGCACAGGCAAAAACATGATAATCCTTTATCAATTAACAACAGAGTGGTACAAAGGTGACAGCCACATGCACGCATGGGGAGGCAGATATGTGCACACATTTACACAATTAAGTATTCATCAGCTACAACAGTGTAGGAATACTTTTGTGTCATCATAAAGAGAAGTCTATCCCATTTCAAACAAAACATGAGATTACTAAGCACTTGATCACTGACCACCAAATGCAAGTAGACACAGATAAATTGATATTATTATCATTAATTAAGCTGTCATTTCACCTATTATTTAATTAATTTCACCTATTATTTAATTAATTTCACCAATTATTTAATTAANTAACAACAGAGTGGTACAAAGGTGACAGCCACATGCACGCATGGGGAGGCAGATATGTGCACACATTTACACAATTAAGTATTCATCAGCTACAACAGTGTAGGAATACTTTTGTGTCATCATAAAGAGAAGTCTATCCCATTTCAAACAAAACATGAGATTACTAAGCACTTGATCACTGACCACCAAATGCAAGTAGACACAGATAAATTGATATTATTATCATTAATTAAGCTGTCATTTCACCTATTATTTAATTAATTTCACCTATTATTTAATTAATTTCACCAATTATTTAATTAATTTCACCTATTTCACTTATTCATTTCATTTCACCTTTAATTATTTCATATTAAAAGTATGACATACCTTTCCTTGGTTGAGACCTCTGCACCATTTCCAAATTTGCATTGTTTGGGAGGTTTGTAAATCGAACTAAAGCTGTAACATCCAATATTGTTCTTTGATGTCTAAAAATACAAAAAAATCTGGGCTCCATCCATACTTATGAATTTAATTACTTCATCCTTACAATGAGCTTTTAAAATGCTAAAGTTGACTTCTTAACTTTGAGGAAAGGAAAAGTAAAGTATGATCTACTTCATTAGGTATCTTTTTATCTTCGTTACATCATTTAATAAATCACACTTCTTTAGGATATCCATAAATATGTCTTTTTCAAAAATAGGTTTTGGTACTGTTAAAAAAAACACAGAAGCAGTCCTTTCTTTCTGCCACAAATCTATTCATATCACCTTGTCTGTTCTTCAGTTGTTTTCATAGTTCCAGCAGGTAAAGATCTTCCAGCTTTTGGGTATGGTGTTGCAAGCATTCTGTTTTCCATTGAAAGGTGCTATTCTGAGGCATTACCCTAAGGTGGTTGCCCTGAAAAGCTCATCCTTTCCTGCTGTTTTTTAAGAACAGCCAAATCCATTTATCATTTTTCAACATGACCAAATATGTGCAACAAAGGTGAAAATCAAATGAATGCTCATCCTTGTCCCAAATTTTACAAAATCTGAGACTGACCTCTGATAAGTATCTCAATCTGCTACACTTGACACAGAATGTCCTGTTTGACCTGTTAAATAGATTTTATCCTCATGTGGTCTATAGTGAGATTTTTTTGAAGTAATATGACTTTATAGGGTATATAAAACCAGTAACACTAGAAACAAGGGGCTCAAGAATGTGACCAGATACCTTGATGTTTTGCCTACAACTGCTTCCAAAAATTAATCTTCTGTTTAATCCTACTGTTCAAGAGCCCATTGACAACTTTGGGTATTTTCTTGACTAACGTTTAAATGCACATGTATGAGTAAGTTTTGCTGCAATAGACAGTTCAATGCTTTTTTAGTAGATTGTCATTGTGGTTAACAGTATTGGCATGGCTCATTACCACTGAATAAAGGAGTCATCTACAATTTTTATCTATGACACACCATAATAAAAATGTTGTGTCTAAGTTGATCAATGTCAAGCCATTTCCATAGCTCACTAGCTGATGCAATATATATATATATACTCTATCTGAAAGAATATTGAGCACCATGGTTGTATATACAACAGAAGAAAAACAAACAGATATATACAAATGAAGGCTTGGATTTACACTACAGAATGCTTGATTAAAAAAAAAGGTTTAGGAAGTGGCACACAAGATATGCTTACATATAGAATATTTCTATATTGCACAAGTAAATTATCCATAATTCTCACAAGACTATTCTTTGCTCTTGTACTTCATTAAATTGTATTCACACCAATGGTAGCACTTGGAAAAAAATATTTCTTATTCCTAAGTAATTGTTAGTGGTTTGTGTAGGTGATGATTGTCCAAGCAAAACAGCCATTGTTTTGATATACTTGTATAGGCTGGTACAGATTTTCATAATGGTCAAATCAAGTTTTGCATCACTGTTTTCTACATCAATTACTTGGCACATAAACTTACACAACTTTACTTGGAGTATTTCAGATAATTAAATTATATGGTATGGTTCTGATATCAAAGTTTCCACTCACCACCCACAAGTCTAAACACACTGTATATTTATAATATCTCATCCTGATTGACATCTTTCACCTGTTTTATCCAAAACAATCTAACCTGACAGACTTTCTTCTCTTACAAGCTGAAAGTCCCTGGTAGATCCTTGAGCACTATGCCAACAATGCCCAGTAAAGCCACTACAGTAATCAGATAAGGTTTCTTGTTCACCTTGGTTGCAATAACACATTTTTCAAAAAACCCTTAATGGTTCCCCAGTTTATATATATATATATATATATATATATTATCCCCATATGTCCTGGAGTATGGTGTTTTTAATTTCCTTAAAGAAGCATAAAAGATATAGAGCCACTAAGTGTATGGAGCTAAATAAAAAAATGTTGGGTTAAGAGATAATAGATGGCATAAGACTTTAAGACATTCAAGGAAAACAATTAGAACCCAAAAAGAGTTTCATTATCTACCTGTCAAAGAAAACAAACTATGATGCCTTAGTTTACTATAAATCATGTAAAGTAAATAAGTTCCAAATAAAATTTGCTATGAAACTGTCAAATTACATTATTTTAATGTGAAAATTGATTTTTCACATCAAAATAATAAACTCATATTTCCTGTGAAGCTTGATGTTTGAAAATAGCTTCATCACATATATTATTCCTCCTTTTAGAATATATTTTACTGTCATACTGACAAACAAAGACCCAACGTGTCAGGGTCTAGGTCAAAGTTATTAGCCTGAACACTAAAATAGCCATGTAAAGTCGCATTCTCACCTGAGGTCATAGTCATTGGAAAGAAACCCTTGTTTTTGGCAGCATTCTTCAAGAATCTATGAAGTTCAAAAATAAAAAAAATGAACAATTCTAAGTCGGCATCAAAAAAGTGACTTGAAACATATCACAAAATTTTAAAATATTTGAATTTTCACCCAAAATAAGGATAAATTAGTTGTGGGTTGAGCAACATACAGCATATGTTTGTATGAATTTTATGTATATATATATAATATATATAATATATATATAATCCTATAAAGAAACTTCTATTTTTTATCTTTTCTTGTGCTCTCTTTTCTCACACCTTATCATTAAATAACAGTTGGTCACTTTCATGGTTGGCATTCTCATCTTCAACTCTGATTTCAAAGAAACATCATACATTAAGAAAAAGAGTAGCTATCACAGTTATTTATCCCGTAGATGCTCAAACCGAAAGATGATATCAAAGAATATTTACACTGGTATCATCTTACAGATTATTATGGTATCAAGCTGAGGAGAACTGTAATTCTAGAATGTGAGGAAAAGCATGTACTAATACACTTTGGCATGATCCACTGGATGAAGCTACGAGATATCAATCATATGTGCAGACATTGGGGCTTGGTTACGCTTAACTGTTGGTAATATAACATTATAATGACTTATGGCTTTATCATGGATTATATTCCGAGTTGGCTCAGCTTTTTCTCTCCTGCAAAGCTATGGGTGGTACTACACCTTCATTTATGTTTTCTAAGAAAAAACCCTCATACTCACAAGAAACATAGCCTAAATTTCTTGTCTGAAATCAACTGTTGATGACTTGTTTTCACGTTCTATTTTGTCTGTTCCTAAACTTTCATAACATTTTTGTTCCAATCTTTTATAAATGAGCACCTCCCTAACTACTATTGGCAATTTATCAATCATTTATTATTTATGGTACTTACCTGAAGAACTGAAGATCCCAGTGCTGCCTTTACTTTCTGTCTTTTCCCATTTGGGCATAATACTAAAACTGTCTTTCCAGCTGACATTTTGTTTGTTGTACTTTGACAAACCAAAACGAAGCTTCATATTTACATGAAAACGAGACTGAAGCACACTCTTACTCGCGCACACACACGCACACACACGCACACACACGCACACAAATTGTGTGAAAGAGGCTTTCCCTCGATCATGCCATTCTGATAAGTTATACAACTGAACTTTAAACTTAAATAGTGGAATTTTGCCACGCCTCTAGTCAGGTTTTTAGTTAGTCTGACTCTAGCCGATAGCCGAAGCAGACGTTAGAAGAGTCGATGCAGTCGTCAGACGAAAGTTGTAAAAGTAATTCAGAGGAAAGACACAAGTTATAGTCTTCAAGTTTAAAGACTAATTTTAGGGTGGTTATTTAAGTTTTCTTGCATTCTCTTGGCTCGTTTGCGCGAACTCACGCAGTTTTTAAAATACGGCAATTTTACAATTGAACAAGGACAACATAACAATTCCGATTTCAATTTTCAATTTCAATTTTTATTTATCATCAGCTAATGTGATATAAAATACTATAATTGATGCTACTCATGCTACAGAGAAGCTTAAAACGTTGCCTGTTTAAGTGAAACATCTAATAATAACAGCGCTGAGGAAGACACATAAAAAAAAATTCTGGAAGAACTTTCGAGCCATTGGCCCTCAGTGGCTTAAAGGCAACTCTCGTATGTTTAGTAAAAGAATGAATAATCAAAACTACAACAATGCTAGATCTACAAATAGCAATAGAATGCATATAATAAATAAGAATAAATTTAATGATAGGCTGGAAAGGGGGAAATAAAGGATAAATTAAGAAGAAAGAACTTGTGATGGATTTAGATACCAATGGATGTGGATTTCAATTGATTTGTAAGAATAACTCTTGAAACGCTTTTCAAAGATTTCTTTCGTTGGAGAAACTTTGATACCCTGAGGAATAGAATTGCATATCTTAACAGCAGTTGTGGATACTTGTAAAAAAACATCAGGGGCTACGGAACAAGTCCTGATAATTAATTTTCCTAAATGTTATTCAATATCAGGATATGCCAAATAATAAATGATTTTAGTGCTTTTATTCAGTTCACAACTTTTCCCTAGATAATAAGATCAAGACAAAAAGAGTTTTCTGAATCCTTTAAAGATTGAGAAAAACCAGATAATTAACAGTGTAACCGCCTTGGTTTCTGATGGAAAGAAATATATTTTAACATGTCCCCATTTATGATGACAAAAGATGTTTTTTTTTAATTTTTTCAGAAATTTGTACAATTTTTCAATAATCTTTAGTTACGAATTAATTTCCTTTTTCCGAAGCTTAACACATTTACAGTGACAACCCTCTTTTTGTAATCGGCCCGTATTTAATTCTTGCCTCATTCTCGACACTGTGGCCTCAGTTAAAAGCATAGGTCTAGCACCTTTGTCGTCTCATGAGTCGTAAACTTTTCCTGGCCAACGTTTCGAAAGATACTTCCCCTAATGTCAGCCTGAAGGTGGAAAAAGTACTTCTTGAAACTTAGCTCAGAAAAAGCTTACGATCCATGACATGTTAAAGCTCCTATGCCTGATTCCATAAAGGAAAGTATTTTCAAAATTATTAGAGTAACATAAGGAGAGGATATTCTCCAGTCCTATTAATATTTGGAAAGAAAAAGGTCTGGTGATGGGAGGAGTATTTCTCGAAGTGTAGCTCAGAAAAAGCTTACGACTCATGGGATGATAAAGGTGTTATATCTATGACCTACGACTCATAGGATGATAAAGGTCTTTTATCTGTGGCTTACGACTCATCTTAAATATAAAGCGTATTAATGTCTGTCTGTCAGTCTATCTCTCTGTGCGTTCAGTGTTGGCGTCCAAACGGGTGGACCGATCGCAGCCAAACTTGGCAGGAACATGGAGAAACATCCGCGAAGTGACTTGGCTCTACCGGAAGTGAAGGCATAGCATTTTCAAGAAAATCAACTGGCTCCTTCTCTACTATTTTTATCCAAGTTGGTTTTTTTTGCCCTTTGGCAGTTCATCGTTCCTTTCAGCCTCTTTTAATGCTTTCCTTGCAGGTGTTTCTTCATTTAGCCTCATTGTATATACCATCTTATTCTTCGCCCTCTGATCTTATTACTTCATTTATCCATTTTTGTTTTTTCATAAAGTTCCTTATTCGTTACCTTGTCTTCCCATTTGATACCTAACATCCTTCTCAGTAGCTTTCTTTGCAAAACATCGATTTTATTTTCCATTGATTTTTTGATTGTCCAAAGTTCAGAATTGTATATAGATATATAATGTAGATATATAAGCTCCTATTGCTCTTGTTTTTTGCTTTAAATTTATTTTCCTGTTTTTCAATATATTTTTTATGCTGTTGTAGGTATATATGCCTAGACCTTTCCTTCTTGTTATATCACTTCAGTGTCTAATATGCTTCCTAGATATTTACATTTTTTCCATTCTTCATTTCCATTTCCTTCTATTGTATATTCCTCTCTTTTTTCAATTTCTTTTAGATTTTTCTTTTTCAATTTTGGTGAAACATTTTCCTTTAGTGCTTCAGTGTTCATGTTGTTATTAGTAATCCAACTCACGTCATCAGCATATTGTTGATCAATTTGTAACATTGATGGATTGTTCCATGTATTGCTGCAGCTGTAATTGTGATCATGTGTAACATTTTCTACTTCTTTTCAGAATTGTTCAGAATTGTATATAGATAAAAAGTTCAGAATTGTATATAGAATTGTATATTGTATATATATTCTTTTCCCTAAGGTGTTCTGCTGTTTGGGTGTTTGCTACAGTTATGTTCTTCCTCCAAAGTATTTCTTTTGTCTTCTAGAGCATTTGCCAGATACAGAGTGAAGAGAATTGGGCTGGCACAATCTCCTTGGGGAACGCCGATGTTGGTTGTAATTGCGTCACCCAACTCCTTTCCTACTCTCACTCTTATTTTTACATCTTCAATTAGAAGCTTCATAATTTGGATCTCAACTTCATCTAAAAACCTTCTTAGGATATCCATTAGCTCATCTCTCCTGACAGTGTCGAAAGCTTTACTCGTGTCAAGCAGTAAAATGTGAGTCTTGTAATCGGCAGATGTTATAGCCTTTTCTGCTAGTACTTTACATGAGAAAACATGTTCGATGGTGCTCCTGCTATGCTGATAGGCAGCCTGGGCTATAGGTATTCTCTTTCTTATCTTGTTTTCCGTTCTTGTCACCATATAGATTGCTAAAATTTTCCTTAGGATGATGAGGAGGATTATTGGCCCGAGATTGTTTGTAGGACCTTTAGGCTTTCCCGGTTTTTGTAGTGGTATTAGAATGCCATTCATGATTTCACTAGGCATCTCTCCTGTCTCAGCCATAACATTATATATTTCTGCTATTCTTCTGTGTACAATGTGTGGTCTATGCTTTATCATCTCTGCTTTGATTTCATCAATTCCAGCACTTTTATTGTCTTTCAAGCTTTTTGATGCTTTAGCTACTTCTTCTGCAGTGAAAGGTATTTTCATTTTTTGAGGATTGATGTTTCCAATCTGACCTTCATTTTCTTTTTTGAAAATTTCCTTGAACGCTTTTGTTATTATTTTAACTTGTTTGGATTCATTTGCTGTTACAGCTTTACCACTGTCTACTAGCAATTTCTATTTTATGCCCATGGTGCTCTTGTTTCTCTCATAACTATATACATTCTATTTGAGTCATTTTTCTTTTTCTCTATTTGCTCAATTCTTTCTGTTATTCTTTCTTCCTCTTCTTGATTTAATATTTTATGTATTTTCTTTCAGCTTTTGATTTCTTCTTTCTTGCCTATTTTTCCTTACTCTTTTATCTTTACAGGCATTTATATCCAATCTAAGTTGCTTTTGCTCTGATGACAGTCTTTCTATCTCTTTGTTTTGACTTTTCTTTTCTTTTGATTTATATCCAATTATTTCTTTTGAGGCCTCTTTACATGCATGTGTAATCTCATTCCATTTCTCCTGTGGGTTTTTCTCTTCTTTATCTGTTTTTTTTCCTCCAATTTCTCTTTAACTTTTTCTTTATATTTGATTTGAAGATCTTTGTTTTATAATTTGTCCATGTCCAAAATTGACTCATGTTTTTCTTTTTTCATTTTGAACCAGTCCATTCTGATGTTTGCTTTCACTAGCCTAAGATCTGTATTTGAGTTTTTCTCACTACAAGATCTTGAATTCGTCACAACGTTCTTGTGTTGATAGATTATCATGATGTGATCAATTTGGTTTCTGTGTGTATTTTTCCTTTTCTCTCCTGATTTATCATTGTGATCTTTTATTCTTTCTGGACATTCCCATGTAACTCGATGTGACATTTTGTGTATAAAAAGGGTATTTGTTAGCACAAGGTCATTGTGCTATCATTTCTGCCAGATATTTGCCATTGTTATTCATTTGTCCTTTTCCATATCTTTCAATTAACTTTGGGTACTCCAAGTGTCAACTTCCAGTTTTTGCATTCATGTTCCCAGCCAAGATCAAAATCTTTCTTCTACTAACTTTTCTTATTTCATCATCTAGTTCTTTATAATATATCTCTCTGATATTTGAATCTTTTTCATTTACTTCAAGTGTTGGAGCATACGTTGAGATGAAGATGAGCTTTTTGTTCACATCACTTCGTGGTATCGTTGCTAGGCATATTTTGTCTGTTATTCTTTTAAAATCTGCTTTTAGATCTGTACTTATAGCTATACCCATTCCATGGTATTTGTTCTTTTCCTGCCCTGTGTAATATAGAACATATTTTCCTTTTCTGTCTGATGTTTTTATCTGTGTTAATCCTGTTCCTTTCAAATGATGTTCTTGCACTCCCAAGATGACAATGTGTTTCTTCATGTCATCAGCTAGATCTTCTCTTTCCGCAGTTTTCTCTATTCCTTTCACATTTAAAGTTCCTGTTATCATCCATCTTTCTCTATCTGTTTTTCTGCACATTTCGCCTTAAACTTGGATGGTGTTTGTTAAACCATGACGTATACAATGGTCTAAAATTAGTGAGGCGTTACCCTTTACTGTTGGCTTGAATTGTTTTTGGCATCAATGATTCCACTCTACTTCTCTGATGTTTTGCAAAGATGTGTTTTGTTTTCTTTGAAAGGAAACAGTTTCATTTCCATGCCCTTTGGTCGCTCCATTTGTTGCCTCGGGTTACAATGAACCTCGTTCTGGTGTGTTTACGTCAGCCCAAGGCTGAATGATGTTGGAGCTGCAGTCTTTTTCGATGACATTTTCTTAGACACAGATTTATTTTCATTGCTCTTGATCAACAGCCTGGAGGTATGTGGACAGCTATAGCCATCTGATATACGCATCATCTTAGGGATTACGATCGGTATAAGACAATGTCATTCTCACCATACCCCTGGATTTTTAATTTCGCCAATTCTATAGTTGGTGTAGGAGTTCTTGCAATACCATTCTGTTTCCATAAGGTAAGTAAGTCTACGAGAATTAAGATCAGTTTATCACTTTATGAAATTATTTGGTATTTTTACAGCTTTTAAACCGAGGATCTATCCCTCTGCTATTTATAGCGATTTTGTTTTTGACATTCTTGTGAAATGCTTTGTCTCCTGTCATCCAGATCCTCTCAATGTTCCCCAGCTCAAAACTGCCCTCGTGGTACATTCTTTGGCTTTTGTATACTTTAACACATTCCAGTGGCATTTTTTTAGTCATAAGAAAATATCGTTTANTTCTTTTAAAATCTGCTTTTAGATCTGTACTTATAGCTATACCCATTCCATGGTATTTGTTCTTTTCCTGCCCTGTGTAATATAGAACATATTTTCCTTTTCTGTCTGATGTTTTTATCTGTGTTAATCCTGTTCCTTTCAAATGATGTTCTTGCACTCCCAAGATGACAATGTGTTTCTTCATGTCATCAGCTAGATCTTCTCTTTCCGCAGTTTTCTCTATTCCTTTCACATTTAAAGTTCCTGTTATCATCCATCTTTCTCTATCTGTTTTTCTGCACATTTCGCCTTAAACTTGGATGGTGTTTGTTACACCATGACGTATACAATGGTCTAAAATTAGTGAGGCGTTACCCTTTACTGTTGGCTTGAATTGTTTTTGGCATCAATGATTCCACTCTACTTCTCTGATGTTTTGCAAAGATGTGTTTTGTTTTCTTTGAAAGGAAACAGTTTCATTTCCATGCCCTTTGGTCGCTCCATTTGTTGCCTCGGGTTACAATGAACCTCGTTCTGGTGTGTTTACGTCAGCCCAAGGCTGAATGATGTTGGAGCTGCAGTCTTTTTCGATGACATTTTCTTAGACACAGATTTATTTTCATTGCTCTTGATCAACAGCCTGGAGGTATGTGGACAGCTATAGCCATCTGATATACGCATCAACTTAGGGATTACGATCGGTATAAGACAATGTCATTCTCACCATACCCCTGGATTTTTAATTTCGCCAATTCTATAGTTGGTGTAGGAGTTCTTGCAATACCATTCTGTTTCCATAAGGTAAGTAAGTCTACGAGAATTAAGATCAGTTTATCACTTTATGAAATTATTTGGTATTTTTACAGCTTTTAAACCGAGGATCTATCCCTCTGCTATTTATAGCGATTTTGTTTTTGACATTCTTGTGAAATGCTTTGTCTCCTGTCATCCAGATCCTCTCAATGTTCCCCAGCTCAAAACTGCCCTCGTGGTACATTCTTTGGCTTTTGTATACTTTAACACATTCCAGTGGCATTTTTTTAGTCATAAGAAAATATCGTTTATGAACGACGTTTGAGATATTCTCATTCGAGTGGCATAATCTGTTTTGAGGCTATGCGCATTACCACTGTTATCCTTGGCATCAATACCTGATACATGGATGTCAGCAACGAATTATTCAGACTCAGATCATGAATCTTTATAATCCTCATGCCGTTTGAGTAACATTAAATAATTAGCACAGACACCATTGCTATAGAACACCACTTATGCCCTTGCAAAAACATGTTTTGTTGTTTGTTTTGTGGAGGGTAGGGGGGATTATGATTAAAACCCATACAAGACATAAACCCAGTAAATGTATGAAACTGTTAAAGAAGACATGGAGGAAAACAATCAAACTCAAATATAGAAACATTTAAACATTAAAGAAAGGTAAAGGAGCCAAATAGTTAATTTGCTTTGCCATCATCAGCCAAAATGTTCTGCTGAATTTGAAAACTAATAGGTTGATATATTTTTAATGAAATTAAAACTGAATTAAAGGACTAATTAAGAATAATAGAGATTACAATATTTAGCACATTTATCTGGAAGCTGTGGGCTGGAAAAGAGAAAAGAGATAGAGGCAATAGACTGCCATCAGCAACAAATCACAAAACTGATCAGAAGAGGCTTGAAAGCAGCATACAGAATGACAGATACCAGGATGGCATATGTTCTTTTGTGAACTCACAGCTATCAGGCAAGGAATAAAATATTTTTAAGAAATGAAAGAATTCTTGTTTTTTTCAGGTTGTGGTAGACAGTATCTGCTGTCACTCCATTTGATACCATAGGGCCAAAGGGCTGAGTTTGTTGAGATGGTTATAGTCTGCATCTGGGTGATGGTTCCAGAGATCAATTTCTTTTTATCCAATGAGAAGTACAATTACAAAGTACAAGTACAAAAAAAAGCTAATGGCCTCTAGTATCCAGCAGGCCTTTATTGGTTGGCAGGGGGGAAGGGCATCAAAGCATCTCTGGACCTAAAAGTGTTGACTCAAGGTTAATCTAAAGCTCATGGTCTTTTTCCAGTAATTGTTTTAAAAAAGTGCACTTCAGACCTGCCTTCCTTGCTGTCAAAACTTGTTAACCATTGCCTATCAGAGTCCTTTTTTCTGTCTTCTCAAAAAGTTTTGAATGTTGGTCCTGTTTGCAAGAGACCTTTTTTTCTTTCTGTCATTAGTAAGGACTTTGAATGACTTACCAACAATGCACTGGTAGAATTCTTGCAAAACCTAGGTCTCTGTTGATATTCAGTGTGGGTTTAGGGGATCTCACTGCACTGGTGACATTTTGACTGTAATCACAGAACATATCTGTAGTTTTATGAATAAGTCTGGTGAAGGAAGAGCTATAGCACTTGATATTTCCAAGGCATTTGATAAGGTCTGGCATGCTGGAATGCAGATATTCTTTATGACCTTTCTAGTTATGGTATTTGTTGAAGGGTCTTTAGAAGCCTTCAGTCCATTCTCCCAGGTCTTGTATAGTTCTTAACCATTAAAAAAAGATTGCCTCATTTCCCCCTAGAAAAGAGTGTTAAATATCATTAGAATAAAATGTATTAGATAGATACACTCGTAATAAAGAAAGTAGCCACCTCTATTTTAGCACTACCTTCCATAATAATGGACCCCATGATTTACTTTCTGGGTATTGAACAACAAAATAATCAAGTTTACCTTGCTTTGGGACATTGAGAAGAGTATTGGAAGCAAAAGATACCATCTTGGACATGATCAAGAAACGTAGAATGAACTGGTTTGGACATGTGAATAGACATGATGATTTCAGCCATGTGAGAAAATCATATAAAGAAGAATTCCCAGGCAAAAGAAAACAGGGNATAAAATGTATTAGATAGATACACTCGTAATAAAGAAAGTAGCCACCTCTATTTTAGCACTACCTTCCATAATAATGGACCCCATGATTTACTTTCTGGGTATTGAACAACAAAATAATCAAGTTTACCTTGCTTTGGGACATTGAGAAGAGTATTGGAAGCAAAAGATACCATCTTGGACATGATCAAGAAACGTAGAATGAACTGGTTTGGACATGTGAATAGACATGATGATTTCAGCCATGTGAGAAAATCATATAAAGAAGAATTCCCAGGCAAAAGAAAACAGGGAAGACCACACAAGAAATAGTCAGTCCAAATTCGATGTGATCTTGGCATCCCTCTACTGACAATTGAATGTAAACCCAAAGACCAAGCAAAATGGAGTGACGTTGTATCAAGGGAATGTGTGAGGACCCGATAACTAGGGTTATGCAACTAAGTCAAGTAAGTCAAGTCAAGTTGGGACATTTATCATGTTAAGTTACTTTAGTTGGTCAGTGTACACATTAACCCAGAATCAAAACTTATTTTCTTTGACATACAAAACAATATGATTTAAAGTGAATATAAACAACATATAGTTGTACTACTTCATAACACTTCTGTTTGATAAACTTTCAAAACAGAAGGAAGAACGTAATGCTGAAGTAGCCCTATATGCAGGGAAGAGAAAATATGCTATAAAAAGGAAGAAGCATGCTCCCATCAAGGCATCAGGTGGATTCCTTGCAAAATCAGCAAAATCAAAAGAGTTTTACTTTGACCATTTGAATAAAAAGAATGATGGGCTGCATTTCACAATAACACTAAAACTAGCTTTTAAATGCTTTAGTGAGATAGACCAACTGAAAAACTTGCCAGTGCATCAGAAAAAGAAAAGTAGTTTGTGAAGGCTTTATCAAAAACGTGAAGTATGACAAGCCCTGTTTACCTGGCTTAAGGATGGTAGAAAATCATTGAAAACATGTAAAACACACTAATGCCCCAGCTGAAAGCCAGCTAATTTTTTTTAATTTCTGGAAAATTGTCCACTGTTGTGTGTGGAAAATATGGGCTACAGAAATATGCTGTTATTTCATAAAAGAATTGTATATTGTCATATGAAACAGTCGCAGTTTTTATGGAAGTAAGCATTGATTTTAAGTTTATCACTTCTGAGCTGGTTTAACAGTCAAGGGACCCAAATGGAAGTTAATATGCCAAAGGATATCCATTTTCAGAGGTTTCTAGTTGTTTCAAAGTACTTTGAGAACCAAGTGCTGTTGCTGAAGGGACACTGAACATGCTAGTGTAATCAAGAAAGGACTGGTGTAAACCATTAAACAGGAATCAGCTTTTCCAACATATTGCTCACCTTACCCTGGTCTTTTAAGTTTGTAAATTATGTTCATTTGTTGTGATGTAGGTATTTTGACCTTTGTTTGACAAAACATTAAACATTTTTAGTATCAAACAGGCTAATAAGGACAGCATAAGGACAGCATTTCTTCCAGTAAATCATCGTAACTTTTTGACACATGATTTTAGCAAGGATTCACCCTTTTCACTGGCAAAGGAGCTTTGATAAAGACTTCAGTGGTGCCATACTTATTTTGGGTCTCACAGTCAGGGATTGGTATAAATTGTAATCGTTTCAGCATTGCTGCAACCACATCTGGAGGGTAACCATTCCAAGACATGAGCAGTTTAATTTTGTTGATCTGCTTGCATAATGAAGTGTCAGTGGAACAGATTTGACAACACAATGGCAAAGTGCATTCATCCAAGCAGCTCTGAGCCTTCAAGGTGTTTGGTTCAAGAAGTGGCAATATTACCAGTGCTTTTGTAGTCAAGTACTCCAAATACAATTCAGCCTGTAACTAAAAAGATAATTGCATTGAAAAGAAAACAAGGTTGAAGAATATTTAGGTTTTTATATTGATAAAACAGTTAGTGAACTTGCAGAATGAAAATATGTTACTACCAGAAGACAGGAATGGAAATGATGCTGATGAGATAGAACTTTTAGAAACATATCCATCTGAAGAAAAATAAATAGTTGATATGCCATGTGAGAACATCAGTTCAGAGAATAAAAGCTGTGTAACTTCTCATGTTGGTCTTTGGAAAGATTAAGGGTGCACATTTTTGAAATGTAACTCTATCATTTATGAAAACCAAACAGAATTATTCAAGTCACATACCATGAAGATAAACTTGGCATTTTTGAAGTCAGGAAGGGTGGGAAAAAAAGAATAAAGAAGTCTAATTGTACATCAGATGCAAGTGATATGGATGTTAAAGATCATAGAAGTAATGGAGAAAGAATTTTATGTGCTCTTTTTGGAAACATATGATAAAAATAGGTGTATAAATTTAAAGTTGAAGCATTAAACAAGGTGAAGTTTGAAGGCTTTTTCTCAGTGTATATAAAATATTTTTGAAAATTTCTATGTGATAGATGTTTGTAAAGTTTTTTATTTACAAAAAGCAAAACATGAAAAATAAGAGTTGCAAATTACAATGAATAGTTTGATGATAATTTGGTCATCAGGCAATAATGCTGCATAGGTCATGCCAATGTATATTTTCATTAGAGAGGCATCACAATGCTATAAAATAAATTTGTTAGGTATATTGCTTGGGTATGTGGATTAAACAATTTCTGTTATAAATGAATAAAAACATATATCATCATATTCTGTTTTACATCCGTTTTACATGCTGGGATATGTTGGACAGTTCGATGAAATGGACTTCCAGACCAGTCCATCCTTTACTAAATCTTATATATATATATATATATTCATTTATATCAGTATCAAAATAATTATTGGCAATCAACAGTGCTCAATAATATAATAATATTAGACATATGTAGACATGTGGATTTGGTCATGTGGAGAGAATGGACAAGAATGCTTGGGCAAGTAGATGCAGAACAATCAAGGTGACAGGAACCATTGGCAGAGGAAGACCGAAAAAAACATGGGAGGAAGTGATAAGGATTGATCTCAAACAAAAAGGTGTCAGCAGAGACCTGGTGAAGAATAGGATAACTTGGAAGTCAATTTAAAGAAAGTGTCCAGCATATGGTAGTTGTCAAGAAGATTTGGTAACTGCGTGACACACGTGAAGCGAGGAGGGCAGGGGGGGCGCGGGTTACAGAAAGGAATAACAGTGGATGGAGTAAGTTCCGGGAGCAGATGCACTTGTTAACCAGCAGAGCTCTGCCATTCCCCACTAAAGCAAGAGTCTACCAGTCATGTGTACGTAGCACAATGATGTATGGCAGTGAAACTTGGNGTATGTTGACGAGGATTGAGTGGTGTTAAGAGGCAGAATGAGAGTGGAGAGAAGTAGTAGTAAGATAAGTCTAAAGGGCAGGATCAGTTCTAATGAACGCAGAAGGGGATTGAGTCGGGACAGGAGTGACAGCGGGATGCAGGAGAGGAGGCTTTGTTGGTTTGGTCATGTGGAGAGAATGGACAAGAATGCTTGGGCAAGTAGATGCAGAACAATCAAGGTGACAGGAACCACTGGCAGAGGAAGACCAAAGAAAATATGGGAGGAAGTGATAAGGATGGAACTGAAAGAAAAAGGTGTCAGCAGAGACCTGGTGAAGGATAGGATAAATTGGAAGTCAATTTCAAGAAATCGTCCAACACATGCTAGCATGTAAAACGGACATTAAATCGAATATGATGATGATGATGATGATGTCCAACACATGCTAGCATGTAAAATGGACATTAAACCAAATATAGTGATGATGATGATGATGATGATGATGATGATGATGATGATGATGATGAGACCTATCATATGGTGAATGACAAAAAAAAGTCAACAAAACTTAGTTTAGAACTGTCAGTTTCATGTTTTTACAATCATCAGCTAAATAAAATGAACACATTTCTCTAGCATATCTAGTTATAACTGGAACAAATTACAAAAGATATCAAATTACTGTCATGGGATTGACGTAATTGGTGTAACACTGGTAAACAAAGAAATTTTTTTTCTCTTGCATATAATTTAAGAGTTTTAGACTATTATGAGGGTACTGAATTTAAATCTGATCTTAGATTTTCTTTGTTCTACACAAATTTATATTTTTTCATGAATTTTTAAGAAAATAATACCCTATCAAATAGTGTAGCAAAGAAAAAGCCAGATTATATGGTTCATTTTGGTAAATTTTCTTTTCATTTAGTCTCCCAATAAACTGAAGAAAATTTTTGTTTTCTTAGAATATGCATAACATAACCATTTTTTATGATATGAAAGTAAACAGATTTCAATTTACACAACACTTGTTTGCAGGTAGTCTTTTTTATTGATTTTATCACTAAATTTAGTTATTTACTGTTATTATTCTGTCTTGTCAATGTAAAAGGTTTCAATAAGAAAAACAAGCAATATTTGCAGTGTCCAAGTATCCCATCAGCTATTTGACCAGTTGCCCATAGTGAAGGAATACCTGTACCAATATTTACTGAGCTTCCAAAAATTGATGACACAGATATCTGCTCACCTTCTTCTAGTGATGAAGAAGACACTACAGATATTTTTCAGCCCTGTGATGAAGATAGTGATAAACCAATTCTGTTTACTCAGCAGACTTTAAATGATTTGGTTGGGGATCTTTATCTACCAAAAGAGTTTGCTGAACTGTTGGCTTCAAGACTGCAAGAGAATCAAATGTTGAAACCAGGCACAGGTGTCTCATTTTATTGCAACAGGGAAGCAAAATTGTGGAACAATTCTTTTTATGGAGTTTCTTATTTTACGAATGTTAGTCTTCAACTATTTTTTGAATTCATTGTTTGTCTTCCTGAATGTAATTGAGGTTGCCATGTTAAGCAAATCATTTTCAAAATCCCCTAGGTCATCGTGAGGTGGTGGGGTGTCTTTGCCTTTAAAATCAAATGATTTCTCTTTTTTTTAGGGTGCAAACACTCCATTTCAAACCAGAACAATTTCCATCTCATTCTCTTTATAATTGCTTCAACTTTTTCAATTAAAGTCAATATCCAGGTGTTCTTGCTTGGTAGAGGAATATTTTCAAAGAGTAGTTAAGATTGATCTTTACCATTGATAGTATAACAGTCAAGAGTGCTCCACAATTTCTGGAGCAGATATCCACTATATATTCATTTATATGCTATTTGATTTGACTGTAAATTTTTCTTTCATTTTTAGTGTGGGATTTTACTGGCTGCATTTCTGATTCTTGCCACAAATTATTTGGCAAAAGCAACATGTAACTTTCTACTCAAGGCGAGCCAGAAGCAAAGAGTCAGTGGAATTGAAACTTTATGTAAGTTAATTATGATTAAAGCTTCCATTCGTTAAATTCATTGGTTAACTATGCAGTTGTCACAATTTGATTTTATTAATAATGTTTTTTTAAAATCTTAAACCTTGAATATGGCATGAACAGGAATAAGTTTAACTACATTAAAATGACATATATATTATAACGCTATGTTACCCTTTCACCCTGATCTAGCCACTTCATTGTCCAGCCCAGCTATTGCCATAGGTATCAGGAAACCCATGTTCTTCAAGGATTCAAGTATATCCTTTAAAAATTTTGGAATGTGAACATACTTGCTGTATAAAATGTCATAACAGCTGGGGCACCCCACCCATCTTAATTTTCACAACACTTTCTTTCTCTCTCATCAGTTCTGTAACTTTTTTGCCAAGAAATTTCACCAGAAAGTGTTGATGGATTGGAAGAAGGTTGACAAATAGAAATACAGCACTGAGTGTGTTCATCAAATTAGAAATAAGTGGTGGTTTGCATGTGCTAGCAATACTCAAATTTAAAACCTGGCTGTTGCAGTGAACATTCAGAGCCATATATGATTGCTATTAGATTATGTCTTCCAACCCATCTGCCTTCGATGACATGCAAATGGTGCCGTCATAATTTTGGTGTCAAATCTTGCTGGGGTTTTAATTAATATATTGTGCTAATATGTATTCCAGATATGTAATTTTGTTAGCAGTTCTTTCAACAACATGAGGGCTATCTTCACTGACAGAAAACCCTCATTAACCATCTAACTCTGTCTTCTCAAAACCTTTATCTGGTCATTTCTCTTGTATGGAACAGAAGTGTGGACACCCAATGTGAAAACACAGAGGAATGTCAAATGTGCAAAGATGTAATTTTACTGCTTCACGTGCTGAATTTTCTTTGTTGACAAAGTCACAATTATTGAAGGCCTACACCTTGTGGGGATATATATATATTAAAATTTCTTGAGCATTACATCTCAAAACAGGAACAAGAAGACATCATGCTCAGCAGCCATTCTTGTAGGTACTTGGCCTTGATGCTGTTGCTCAGTTTCTCTCACTAAACAGCACCCGTCACAATGTTCCCAATGCCATATGGTGCCATTAAGGAAATATGAAGAGTCCCTTGGAAGGCCTATGCCAAAGCTGGCTTTGCATCTTGCTCACCTTGCTCTTGATCACTTGTTGTTTGTTCAGTTTCCAGCCAGGAGTGATTGTATTTTGTCCCAAAAGACCAACAGCTTGCTTTGACAGATAACACAGAGTGATTGCCAAATGATTGACATTCAGAAATAATGAATTGTTTGTACATGAAATCACTTAGTATATAAGTCTCACATCATTCAACCATGTACTTGTTTGGTTGTTGCATGAAAAAAAATTCTGAAAGGCGGATTCTGACATCTCTAACCTTCAACTACACTGATACCACAAGCATGTGAACATATTTGTAGGTATTCATTTTGTTTTCATATTTTTATACCTGTTTACTACACTAGTTACTTTTTGTGACAGTGGTGATAAATGTATGTTGTAATGAGTTTATGCAATTGTCAGTAAACCTTTCACTTGCAAAATGTTAAGTACTTTTTATTACAATTGATTTACTGAATGCAATAAGAAACCTCCTTTTCAGTGTGATGGATCTGAGAGTGAGAAATAGTCTTTTCAAGTATTATCAATAGGGATGATTTTATTTTATTTTTCTTGCAATATTACCTTCTTTTTTAATTCTACAGCACTTGTCACAGTGGGGCCAATAGGGAAACTTGTTGCCGAATTATCGTAAGTGTATCACCAAAAAAATCATCTTCATTTTGTTCAGTAGCTTTTTTACTTAAGCACATCTAGCCCAAGACACCAAAGTAAGAAAATACAAATTGTTATTTTAGCATTTTGAAAAAACAAAAGAAAGAACAAACACAGAAAAGAAAATTAGAGCAATTTCTGTATGGTGTCATGCTTCAGCACACAAACAACTGCCTAAACCAAAAAATGAGCAGGCCCTAACTTCATAAAATCATCTTCTTTATCTTTTACTTAGAAATTAATGAGTTTTTGCAGTTAGCTAGTTGGAAAGGTTTACAATGTCGTAATAAAATGCTACTATTTACTGATGCTCCTTCTTTACATTAAAGCATGTTATTAAAATGAGCCTGTCGCAACATCGTGGATTTCTTCAGGCCCTACACAAGTTGCCCATGAAACCGTTGTAGAGTGACCGAAGAATGGTTCTGATCTTCTTTCTGGTGATTTCCTTTGGTTTAGTGATGGTATTTGGGGTCTCTGTATATGCCGTGCCCTTCAGGTAGTCCCAAAGGAAGGTGTCTGGGTGCTTACCAACAAGGTATGGGGTGGCCAGTCAAAAGTGGACACTCTATACTTGGCTTGATTGCATGGTAGCTGTCACTCAAACAGCACCCCACTTCATGTACCTAGAGGAGTTTACGGACTTGATTGCCACTACTTTGGTCTTGAGGACCCCTAGATAACATTTTTCTTTGAATGAAATTTGTTTGTTTGTGGGTCATCTGATATCCAGAGGATCAAGAGGAAACTTGGGGTCTACATAATCTTTCCAGCATTTCCCAAGCCATGGCTCTCCGCTGTTACTTCCCTGAGGTTCCAAGGATCTGTTTAGTCTGTATTCTGTGAGGTTAAGAATGGTCTCGTGGGATAGTCAGATGGCCTTACAGGACGTACGAAGTGAGCACGCAGACTGTTTTGAATTCTACTGAACTAACTCACACTTTCAATCAGCTTATTGTATCCTGACTGTAATGGGATGGATAGCCTAGACTTTCTGCATTTGGGTTCTTCACCCCACCCACACACCCACGGGCCACAGATGTCCTTATCCTTTCCTGTGTGTTGCTGTTAGCTGGTGCTACATCAATTTTGGACAATGCTTAAAAGAGCTTAAAAACTTGATAAATAGAATTTGACATCTCTAAACCGGGTTTGTTGGAAAAGCACTGCAGAAATGTTCAACGTTAGTGTAGCATCCATTAATGATCCGTAGCTGTAGTTTAAAGTCAAGATTAAACCATTCAGAGTAATTGATACAGTCAGGATGTTCCACATAAGAGCAATAGAGGCTATTTATGTCCAGTTATTATTGCATTTGCTTTATACGCAACAAGACCTCGTACATTTGGTTTTTATCTGTTTTTGAATGCTGATCACAAATGGTAGCATGTTGTCCAAATTCCCAGGGTTTTTTTTAGAAAAAAATAAATAAATATACAAAAAATTGAAAACAAGTATTTTTTTACTCTGGCCACATAGTCCAGGCGAGTGCTGCTAAAGAGCCTTTGACCTAAATTAATACGGTATCTCATTTGCTATGATTAGTTTTATCGTAAATTACTTTTTAAAGGCAATTATTCTCACCCATTTTATGTAATCATATTTTGATAGTTTGTTGTACTCATTGTTAGTTATTTCCTTGTCAAAAGTTCAACTCATTACGTCATCATCATCATCATCATCATCATCATTACGTAATGTCATGTTAGGAAACCAATTTGCATTGTTGACCAAAATTCAACAAATATTCGTTAGTTTAGTCGCAATATATAGTAATCAGTTTACTTCTATATAAATGAAGTTTATACTTTTCACAAGAAAATAAGAGCAGCAAGAAATGTGATTTATAATGAGAGATCTGTTAGTTTCGACTGCCTGGTAGATAGAGATTTAATTTTTTTATATTTTATTTACTATTTATTTATCAAATATTTATACAGGATGATCTTCCCGTACTTAACACTGCTATCATGAAGGTCCTGTTATACAATCCAAAGAGGGGAAAATCCAACATAAAAATGTAAAACATATGTTTGTGCATAGCTTGAAATCATAAAATGTAAGGGTGTTTAAAATGGGTGAAGTGGAATTGAAGTTAGATTAAACAACTAGAAAATTGAATTTGAGACGATGCACGAGATTACAAAGTAAAGACCCAATTTCAAAGAGAAGCACGACGGTTTGAAACAAATAAGAGATTTGCTGCAAAAATATAAGCCTAGAGACGAAATTTGAAATAATAAGCATGGATTCGAATTAGCATTTATCATTAAACACAGAACGTCTCAAAGACGCCCTCGACATATTCAGAACGTTCGAAGGGCGTTCGAAAGGCGTCTTTAAAACGTCATATATCTCTGGGGGTATTGGTTAAAAACAAAACAAAATGATATTTAATATTACATGTACAACTGATATGCATGACGTAAATAAAAAATTTGCATTACTTTAGTTAAAAACACATTAATTTTTTTATTTCTGATATGAATTTTGATAACAAAGTAATTGTGAAATATTCCATACGTATTTCAATGGGAACATTTTTTTAAACCACCTCACAGGAATGCCGCTTGATTATGTTCACAATTTACAAATTTCATTAATGTTCTTTACCTTAGTTTTAACTCGAACACTATCCATTGCACTTCACAATGATACATTGTTGGGATCTGTTTGCAGTTTTTCTCGCAATGTGCTTACCAATGCATTATCTTCAATTTTAATCTCAATTTCACTATTTCTCATGTTGGATTCGACCTGCTTCTATTCGCGCTCTTTTCTTTCTTCCACAGAACTTACCCCAGGCATTTGCTGATCATCTAACTCTTACTGTTTTACTCTATTGTTCAATGTCTTTAGAATCTTTCATTTATTATTATTATTGTTTATTATTATTATTATTATCATCATCATCATCTCTGTTTCACACTGATATCTAATAATGTTGTTGTGCTTTTTTAAAATTGATCAATGGATTCAGGTTCCTGAGTTTTGGTAACAACAAGTTTCCTCAAATCTCAAGCACTCGTCGGAGGAGTCTGGCAGAGCGTAGCAACACGGTCTTTTGCAATTCTACAATTTAGTATCCACCCCAATCTCGTTCAGTCTTTTTGTCAATGATTTTGGTCTTGTTCCTAGACTTCCAGTTATAACTGGGATTATTTTCACTTTTTTCTCCACAGTTTTTTCAGTTCCTTGTCTTGGTATTTCAATGTTTCTTCCCTTTCTTTTTCATCAATCCTGATATCTTATGGAACAGAAAAGTCTATAATCTGGCATTTGTTGTTTTTCTTGCCCTCAATAATCATATCGGATCTTCTTGCTTCAACAACATGGTCAGTTTGTATTGAAAAGTCCCATAAGACCTTATGCGCTTCGTTTTCGCATACAGCTTGCGGTTCATGTTCATACCATTTTTCTTTCGTTTCAAGACCGGTTTCTTGCATATCTCCCAATGTACCTTGTCCCCTAACCAGTCATATTTGCGTTTATATTCCTTTTATGCCATTTTACTACATTCACTTAAGATGTGATTGATGATTTCATCTGCTTTACCACACATCCTACATTTACTATCTTGTTGAGTCTTATCAATTTTTGCTTTCTCTAAATTTGTTCTCACTGGCTGTTCTTGTGTTGCCATAATGAGGGTTTCGGTTTCTCTCTTCGGCCTTGCTTCTTTCAGCCACAAGCACTAAAATTTATCGGCCACATCATCACTTTGTCTGATGAACTGGCCATGCAACACTTTCACTTTCTAGTTGGTTTTCCTTTCTTGTATGTTCCTTCTCTTTCAGCATCCATATTCCCTGCATCACCTATAGCTGCAATTAATAGTTTGTGGTCCTTCCTGTTGTCATCCAATCGGGCACTGCTCCACTGTCAAGGCATCTCTGGAAGCTCATACCCATCTGCTCATGAAGAATTTTCAGATTTTTCAGCCAGAAGCCTTGAATTCCAAGTGGGTCAGGCGCCTTCCAGTTCGGCATCTTAGACAGTACCTTCTGCATGTCATCAGTTGTTATCGGTATGTCATCTTGGGTCCACCCCAGGTTCATTCTCTCCCTTACTCTGCCAATCCAATCTGCATTTGTGTTGTGTGCTGCTGCCTCGCCCCAGATGTTCATGCAAAACCACCTGATCTCTTCCTTGCCCGGTGCTGCCACTTCTCCTCTTGCTTCCTTTTGTTAACTCTGGTAAAACCGTTTCTGGTTATTCTTAAACAGTTTGTTTTCTTGGAATTGGTTTACACGTTCAGAGTATCTTTTCAACTTCTGTGCTTTGGCCTTGAGGTCTTGTTTCAGCTGTTCCACCAACGCATCGACCCCATTTTTCTTTATTTGGTGCTTCTTCTCGAGTCTTTTTCTCATTGGATCATCGTAATCTCGCTGCCTGTTCCCTAATATTCTGCTTATTTCCCCTTGGATATTGCAAACTTTCTATTGTATTCTTCTCTTTCACTCTGGATCTGACCTGCCTGTCTTACCTTGGTCACGAGGCCTTCGAGCTAGTTTATCTGTGATAAGCCATGCGCATGGCAAGACTGTGTCCTTCTGTGATGGTATCTGTCTTGATACACTCCAGGGTCTCATCCACTCGTCAGACCTCATGCAGGATGGTTTTCCTCACAATGTGTCTCAGAGTCATCAGTTTCACACCTTCTTCTTTTGCTCTATTCCGCCTGCCTAGGATTTCTTGCACCATACTACTTTCCTCTTCTGTCCAAGGCTCTGGTTTCTGTGGTTATTCCCATCGTCTCTGCTTCGGATCGCTCCTCTTCCCCTGATATCTGTATCACAGGCCTCTCCAGCTCCACCATGCGGGAGTCTTCTGTTGGTTGTCTCTGTTCTCTCTCCACCACTCCACGAGGTTGGTCTTCCTCACTGGAACTTTCCGTCACGGGCATCTCAGCTTTCTTTTGGTAAGTGCCTTCCGTTGGTCATACGTCCATCTGTCTCAACTCTACTGCTGCAAACCAGTTACTTGCCAAGATGTTCTTCACTTGATCTGCCATTCTCTGCTCTGTCATCTCAAAATTTCCACGTTCTCTCCAAGCTCTATGGATCCTCTTTCTTTACCCTCATTTACTGGGCTCGCCGATAAAATGACACTTCATGATGGCCTTTGACCACTGGTCTTCTCACAGGGCAGTGGGTGTGTTTTTCTTTCAGGGTTTTCTCCCCTTGTCTTTGACTAAAAAGCCTGCCCACAAGGCAGTGGGGGCTAGTGTATCTCCAGACGAAGAGCTGATGGGTACCTCGACTAAGGCCACTAACCTCCTAACAACACACCCTGGGGTGTGCCGCTCCCCGTAGTTTAAGGCGTAGACCACCGGCGGGCCATCATTTACAGGCACTCCAGCCCAGATATTACTACCCTACCTAACCCGCCTAATGATCCGATCAGCCCAGCACAATGAACCGCCGGACACCAACCCGGTATTCACTGAGGACTACTCAGTTCCCGTTGGCATTTATTATTTATTCATTTTTATTATTATTATTATTATTATTATTATTATTATTATTATTATTATGTACATTTTTATTTTTAATACGGTTTGATACAGTTGTTCACCGGGCCACACCCAGTGACCTAGGGCAAACAAAGGTTGTGAGAGTTTTTACGAACATCAAAAATAGAGGATTATTGCAAAGTTTGTATAAAAACTAAACATATGACCTGTTTGAGAGACTTTTAGCATAAGTATTTACATTGAAAGAGTTTTACGTAAAATATGGGCTGTGCTCGTTATCACGATTTTTTTGAATTTCTTGAAGTTTGAGATTTCCGGGTATTTTGTCTAAAAAGTTCTGAGTGTCTTTTTTAATCATCCCAAGTGCACCCACTATAACTGGCACTGTTGTAGTTTTCATCTTCCACATTCTCTGAATTTCGATTTCCAGGTCCTTATATTTGCTTATCTTCTCAAATTCTTTAATAGCAATGTTTCTGTCAGAAGGAATACTCATATCTATAAGAGTGCAGGTTTTCAATTTGTGATCCTTAATTACAATGTCAGGTCTGTTGGCTTGGATTGTCCTGTCAGTGTTAATCGAGAAGTCCCATAGAATAGTGACGTCCTCAGAGTTAACGACTGGCGAAGGCTTATGTTCATACCAATTTTGATGTACAGGTATCTGGTAATGCTGACATATTCCCCAGTGTAGGTATTGCCCTACTCGATCATGTCGATTCACATACTCGCTAGGGGCCAGTATGGGGCATCCAGAGATCAGGTGGTCTATAGTCTCAACGAATTGGTCACAAAATCTACACTTAGGGTCTGCACCATTGTGTAGTATGTTTGCCTGGTAGTTCCTGGTGAAAAGGCTTTGATCTTGGGCTGCAATAATGAAGCCTTCCGTCTCTGCTTTCAGACTTGAACTTCGGAGCCACTGATGGGTAGCATTTTGATCAACATCAGCATTGCGACTCCGAAGAACATACTGGCCATGCAAAGCCTTCT
>RDPX01000497.1:208582-224229 GCA_003991215.1 Morbakka virulenta | reverse complement strand
TAAATTTTGTTAGTTATTTATGATGTTTTATGGATTTATATATATATATATATATAGATAGATAGATAGATAGATAGATAGATAGATAGATAGATAGACAGATAGGTAGATAGATAGATAGATAGACAGATAGATAGCTAGATAGCTAGCTAGATGGATGGATAGATGGATAGATGGATGGATAGGTTGGTAGATAGATAGATAGAGGGATAGATAGCTGGATAGAAAGATAGATAGATGGATAGAAAGAAAGATAGACAGATAGATAGATAGATAGATAGATAGATAGATTGATAGATAGATGGATAGATAGATATATAGAAATTGCTGGAGCAAACACAGCTTAAGGAGTTTTTGTGGGATCCTGCCAGAGTGCTCAAACTACGCATGCGCTATGAGCTCCGCATTACGCAAGCAACAGCTTCCCATCTCAGATAGAGTGCTCAACCAAACCCTCGTAAGGGAGCGTAATATACATATTAATAATATAATATATATATGTATATTACTGAGTCGATTTTGAGATGTTTGATGTTTTTCTTTTTTGAATACAGGTTGGTTTTTTAGGTTATGTAGCATTTTACGATGTTGGAATTCGAGGTGACATTTTAGCAAATTTTCCTTCAGGATTGATGGCGGATGGAATAAAAGCAGGTTTGTGATCATTTGTTTTGATAAGGGCATTGCTTTGGTGCTGGGTGATTTTAATGCCAAGCATGGCAACACGCACTCGAAGGGTACTGATAGGATATGAATAATATAGTTACTGAAAGTACTGCTGTAGTTTAGAATGATCATATTTTGGTCACAAATTTGCATGCTGATTTCATTTGAGAGGTTTATCATTAAAGGGGTTGAATCAAAAGCCGGTTAAACGTTAATTAAAAAGAAACACTGCGTTTGTCTTACATCATCCAGATTGTTAAAAATGGCCCACATAAAAATTAAATGAACTCAAGCTGCATTTACGTTGGATTTGATTCGTGACAATGTTGTTTCATTAGCAAGTTGATAGTTATCTCTCAATCGAGAACAGAGAACTAGATAAGTTACAAGGTATGGCGGTGTGTCAGGAAATGTGCTGGAATTTGCCAGGTGGATTGTACTGGAAAATTTAGAATGTACTGGAATATTTGCTGTGATCTATTGGTATTTTACCATTTTTCCTGGTAGCCACTCTGCTAGGGCTTCATGGGTTGGTATATGACTCAGCTTAATGCATTCAAAAATAGAGGGAGAATGACGAGGACCTTTTTGTACATCAATTATAAGAGTACACTGGAGGAGAATAATGCTCACATATCATTTAGGTTTTAGTGTATGTTATATCGAGGTATAACAGTAAAATATTGCTGGTGGTCCTTCTGCTCAACAGGCAGTCGAAAAACGGACTTATTGTTGGCTTTGTAAATCTCGTTGCAGTTCATAACACAACGTTCTTTAGACATGTTTGCAGCACAAGTAATTAAGAGAGGGACGCTTCATCAAACATAAACATCCTTAGGAAGAGTTAGTTTTAAGTAGTATTATGTGCTTAAAATGTCGATAGAAACAATCTTTTGAAATTTCAACCTTAAAATTCAAAATGGCTGATGTTCCCTAGGACCCTATGTAAACTTTTCTGTATGATAGATTTATCTGGCTTTTCTTACAATAATTAGCAAAGGAAGAAGTGTTGCAAATTGAAAAATCTTTTATTCAGTACTCCAATAATAACAGTAATGAACAGTAAGTGTTCTCTTATCTCCATTTTTTTTGTTTGAGGCTCCTCTAGTCGTCTTCATATTCTGACTCATCATCTTATGATTGCAGATTGTCACTATCTGTGTCACTTTCCTCACCATTTACACCTGATTACTCTATTCCTTCTATTCTCCTTTCCCTACTGCTTTCAATATCAACATTCACAAATAGCTGCAATATTTCATAAACGTTCTGTTGTGTAGGTAACGCATCGCCATCAAACCATTTTATTTATATCCAATATTCAAACATTGTACCATGTCATAGGTGACAAGATTGGCTTGCTTGAACTTAATCTTTAGCGATTTAATGTCAGGAGGTAGCTTCTTCGTTGATGTAAATTTTTTGGTTTTTCCTTTTCCACAGAACAACATCATTGTAAACAACGTACAGGACAAATACAATAAGTTGCTCTTCATCTGCTACTTGAGACTGATGGCTTCAAAGGTCACACGATGTTGGGGTTTTTTGAGAACTTTCTTAAATATACTGAGTTTCTATCTCCCAAAGATGAAGATGTATAGGTCAGAATCATCAGCTGCGACACAGCCATTATTATTTCAGGTTCCATACACTGCATTGAGCGCTAATCGTGAATCAGCCTCTTTGTGATTCCTACAGAGATTTGGTACACCACCCCATATATCTGTTTCTTTTGCCTTGAAAAAATTTTCTTTCTTTGGTGATAAGTATATCATTTTCCACCAACGATTCCTTTAAAAGTAGGTAGTCAGCCAAGACAATAGTTAATTGAAGTTTATTTTTGCCAACATTTTCCAATCTTTGAGCTTTTGTGGTTTCTGACTGTTATCAGATATTCTTCCCTCAATCTAAGCGCCCTTTTGATAAGTACAAATTTTCCTTGTCATAATCACCAAAACCTACGTGAATGGTATTTCCAGGAAGAGCTATGACATAACATGCTAACCTTAGCCCATAATTTGAAAGTAGATCGATTCAAATCATGAATTGTTATTTCCCTCACTATTCGCGTTGCATCAACAATGCAACATTCGATATCTTTTGGGGGAATTCCTGATGCCTTTGTTAGAGGAAGTAATTGCAGACTGTTTCTAAATGATGATGCAGCACACGTGTACCCGCAATGGGCCCAACTGGCATTTCTCTATCAAGTTAACTTGTATTCCTTGCTATAACGTTGATTACAAATGTTTGACAAGCACTTCGCTTTAAACCAATGAACTTTGGAAGTGTTACTGGCTGCAATTTAAAATATCGATGGGCTTTTTTTTACAACATCATGGCTAGGCTTCAGAAAAACTCATCACGTCTGATCGTACGTTAAACGAGTATTGAATTGGTGTTGTGATTTTTATTGCAACTACTCAGCACTATGTTTTTCCAACCATTATTGTCAGAGATGTGCGTAGTTGGTAGTCCTGTCAAGATGTTTAGTTTTGTTTCAGAGGAACAATTTCTTCCTTATTCAGCCCATTTATCTTTAATGAAGCAAGTTTCTGTACACGACATATCATTTCCAAGATGACCCAAAGTATTTATCTCTCCACAAGATCTAGCTTTAAGATCCATTGTCAATGGAGGTAAAGCTTGATAAAGTGAGGGCGTTGCACTTGGCATAAGAGATTCAGTATTCTGAGCCAACTACATGGTTTTACTTGCTTTTGATTAGACAGATACCAAACCTTCATGATTTCGGTTGACATTTGGTTGGACTATCAATCCGAGTAGGTTGTGAAGATAGCTATCAACTACCCTTTTTGATTCCAGGATACCCTGTTGCGTTGGTGGCAAAAGCAAGGAGTTATTGAGCTTAAGTGATTGGTGTATAGCATTTGCAACATTTTTTACCGCCCCACATGTTGGTATGACCCCTTCCTCTGATGGAAGCTGTGTTGCAACTTGCAGTAAACCTTAAACCAGAGAACAAAAGTTACTCAGACTCATTGCTTGAGCGATCGGGTCTTGTAAACTACAATCCAGAGCCAAACGTATCAAGTAGCTTTTGCATATTTATAAGTAAAGGCCTTTGCTTGATCATATTTGAGCATTACATTTCTTAGTTGTGCCAAGGAGTACACCTCTTTGCGAGCTAAAATATGTAACTCAATAAGCTGGCAAATTTTATTGAAGGTCACGTCGTCTATTACTGTATGATTACGGCCAGCGTCCTTGTGTCTCATCTTCTTCGACAAAGGACTTTTGAATGGTTCATAACAGAGCTTTGTGCAGTAGGCAACATCTGTCACAAAGAGAAAGCTTGTCATCAATGCCAATAAATTTCCTTTTGCCCCATCCAAATACTTTTTTCAAACCTTTACACATGGTGTTTGTTGATTTAGAAAAGGCCTATGACACTTTCTATAGGGAACGTATAACGTACTATTTGAGGTGGAAGGGAGCCTTCAAAGCACATATAACACTGCACAACAAAAAATATTTTTTCTCTGTTACCGGAACCAAATTGTACATTTCTAACCACGTTTCACACGCTGATTTCAAATCTGAAATCCGTTTTTCTCTAGCACGTAAGTTTTTTTTTAGAAAATTCCCATGAAAACCACAAATTCCCTTGGAGTGAACTTTTTTTCAAAAATACAAAAGTTGATTCAACAAATACCAAAAGCCTATCAATCTAATACCATTTTTATTGAGCTATCTGCATACAAGTGAGACATTTGAAAATAGGATATTGCATAGCGACCAATAAATATTACAAAAAATAGTATTCCCTTTGAAGGCAATTCAAGTCAAGGTAAGTACAGTCTTTATCACACAAAGCTCTTCACCCTGAATGGTAATATTGGATACTTAAGATCACATCTTTAATATAACTCAAACAAAAAATGCAATACAACGTAAACATCAATTTTAATGAAGTTTAATACTGAATTCGTACTTCAAATTGTTGTCCAAACAATATAAAGGAGGAGCCAGAATAAAAAGTTCACAATTCGAAAAATGTTCGAGTCGCTCTGTTGTGTGCAACAGTTGTGTCTCGTTTTAAGAACCAGCAATAGTCTGGACTCGTCCCATCGGCCTTGATAGCGGTGCTCGAGCGTTGAGATTATTTGATGAAAATGCTCACCATGCTCGTCACTTACAGCTCCGAGGTTATCTGGAAAGAAGTCGAGATGGGAGTAAAGATAGTGGACCTTCACCGACATTCTGCACCCCATTTCCTTGAAGTTGAGCAACAGATTAGAAATTACTTCCTGGTAGTTACTTGCGCGCTTGTTTCCAAGAAAGTTCTCCACAACAGACTTTAAAGCAGTCCAGGCCTGTAGTTCTTTGTCCCTGAGAATATTGTGGAATTTGTCATCCCTAAGTAGCTGTCGGATTTGAGGTCCAACAAATATGCCAGCTTTGAGTTTTGCATCGCTAATTCGGGGGAATTTTTGCTGCAAGAAGATGAATGCTTCTCCGCTTTTATCCATTGCCCGTACAAACTGCTTCATCAGGCCGAGCTTTATGTGCAGTGGAGGTAGAAGTATATTTTGTTGATCAACCAGAGGAGGGTGCTGTACGTTGTGCTCACCTGGTATGAAGCTTGATCGTCTCGGCCATACTTTCTCTCTATAGTGCTTTTCATCTGCTCTGCTGTCCCATAGGCACAAAAAACAAGAATGTTTGGTGTAACCACCTTGTAATCCTAAGAGCAAGCCAAGAACTTTAAGATCACCACATATCTTCCACCGGTATTCTTCATATTTTATGGCACTTAAAACCTCCTCCATAGCTTGGTATGTTTCTTTCATACCAACTGCATGTGCAACTGGAATTGGTGGTTGTTCATTACCATTATGCAGGAGGACAGCTTTAAGACTTACTACAGATGCATCTATGAATAGCCTCCATTCTGTAGGATCGTGATGCAGTTCAAGTGTACGAAACAATCCCTGAACATCAGTACAGTGACAGAGTAAACCAGTCTTTGTAAAGAAACTGGAGAATGGTGTATTCCTACTTCGAAATGAAGAGATCCGGGCATCTGGACCAAGAAGATTCCACTCCTTCAAACGTGACGCTAGTACTTCAGCACGCTGTTTGGAAAGCGCCAGATCCCTGGCTAAATCGTTGAGCTCGGCTTGAGTAACGAGATGCGGCTCAGCTGTTGATGGTTTGTATGGACTGGATCCGTCACTGTAACTTGTTGAAGGCTCGTCGCTGCCAGTAGATGAGTCGGTCCGTTCTTGTGTAGATGATGGAACTGGAAGCTCGACACCGTGTGGTACTGGCAGGTGTACAGATGTAACATTTGGATACTGCACAGTAAGCTTGGATTTTCGGGAGTAGCCTTGAACTTGCGTTAAACAAAAGTAGCAATCAGACACATGGTCAACTGGTTCCCGCCATACAGCAGGCACAGCGAATGACATTTTTCTATCCTCACCTCGTTTCCAAGCAAGTAATGTCACATAACAAGATGTACAACAGCTGTGAGGTGCCCATTGCTTATCCTGATCACCAACTGCACACTCAAAATAATCACTATAAGCACTGCATACAGCTTGACTTAGTGGCTTGCGTTGTGATTTAAAAATGAATTTTCCACAAATGTAGCAAAAGCTATCAGGATTGTTTTTACATCCTCTTCGAGGGGGCATTTTGTTGAGAATAATATGTTTTGCACAGAGTAGTGAAGTATTACACTATCTTCGAGATGAGCGGCTAAGAATGACAACACAACCGAATCTGAATAACTTTGTTTAAGAAATGAACAAGGCATTACCAGTAGCTTCATTTCTCGAGCAGGCCTAATCCTTTCTTGTCTTGTTTAAGAGCAAATAGACAGCGGCTAAAGTCTGATTAAACAAAAGCCAATAGAGACTCATGTGTGGAACAAAGAGAGACTATATGTGAGAATCTTTGTTCTGATCATGAAATTACGTAATTCACAAATATTATGATTTTATGAAATTACGTAATGAATAGCCCAGGTATTGAAAGTGAATTGACATCTTTTGCATCAAAATCCCTCCGTTGTAGTAACAGTATAACACAGAATGCTTGATTAACAACTCAGACACCCTGGAATCCCTGTACCTGCATGTTTTTACACGAAATCAACCTAGTTGATCAGCAATTCGAAACCATATTTGAAAAATTTTGAAAATTAAGTTTAAAAAAAACTGGACATGCTAGAAAAAAACAAAGCCCAGATTCGTGTTCAGCGCCCCAAACTGTACCGGAAATAATATTAAACTATCTGGTAACAAAAGTGCTGTTGACCAGTGTAATCATCATGAAAGACGTATGAAATAAGCACCACCAGAATCAACACTATAACACTGAAGTTGGACTGCAACAAAGATATGCCCTTCGTCCACTCATTTTCATTATTATTATGAATGTGATAACAGAAGATTTGAATGACGACACGCAATGCCGTTTGCCGATGACCTCGTGCTATTTTATGAAAGCAGAGAAGTCCTAGAGAGAAGGCTTGATGTATAAAGGGACAGTATGGAGCGTGTTAGACTGACGTTGAGTACGTCGAAAACAGTTTACTGCCCACCGATGGGGGAACCAGGAGATATCAAAATGAGAAAATACAACTCCCACGAATTAGCAGTGTCCAAAAATGTTCACAATTCACATCCCTGGGCATTACTATGCAACAAGAAGGTGACTGTCAGAAGGAGGGTGGACTGTTGATACCCAATTGGAGAGAGCTAAAAGGTGTATTGTGGGATCGAAGGCTACCGATTGAAGACCCTCACCTACGAAATAGCGGTCCGACCGACCTTGGTCTACAGAAAGGAAGCGTGGCTCATCAAGTGAATGTTAACCAACAAAATTGGGACCCTATGAGATGGGTATGTTGAGATAATGTCTTTGAATCAGCCCAGAAGAACACCGAATGAATAAATACATTACATTAGATGCAGGCCTAGTCCCTATTTATGATAAAATGAAAAAGAAAATAATAAGATGGTATGGTCATGTTTTTAATCGTGAAGAAGAGAAAGATATCAGAAGAGTATATGAGATGCGTATTAAGGGCACAAGAAGGAGAGAAAGGCCGAAACAAAGGTAGAGTGACACCATTGACAATTATCTACGTTTGCTTTGTTTGGAGAGACAGGAGACTGCTAACCCCGCGACATGAAGAAGTCAGGTACAGCAGAGAATCAGGGAAAACCCGCCAGCCGGAGTACAGGGCAAAGGCGGTGAAAAGTGAAAATAATAGAATTTTGATTGTTTGACTTTAAATGAATCTCAACATATATTTTCAGTCTTTTCGGCATTCTATGTAATCGTTATAGTATGCACAAGTCATTACATATTTTACACCTCTTCTTATAATCACTTTACCAGGATGATTCGTACCGATATTTCTGCCCGTCACTTTTCCCGTTTTGCTCAATCTCGTGTCTGTTGCATTCACTTTGAACTCCAAGGGATACTTCGTTCTCGCGAGTTTTATCAGTCACAAGCAAATGATCTTGCGAGAGCAAGTACTGCTCTTTGAAAAACATTTAATAGAACCGTTTTAGACTGGTAGAGAGAAATGTTTTGGTTCAGAAGGACCTGCTTGTGGCCTTGAATCTGTCGACACATGCTGTGTTGACTGATCATGTTTTTCATCCAATGCTGACAGTCATACCAATAACATACTGGATTTGATCTTGAAATATTTCTTTGTCGATTATTCATTTCTATACATCTGACTTTATTATAGCTGCTTTGAATCACATTTCGATTGTTCGTTATCTACTCTCCCCAGGCTTCTCGTTTCTTTGTAGATCATTGTGACTGAACTGATCTTTTCTGATGAAGGAGCCTGGGAAGTTTAATAGCTAGTAGGGTTCTTACTTTTTGGGGTCGAAATAATTGGGGGTAATGGGTAGTGTTGTGGAAAGGGATAAAAATTTAAATGTGCCAACTTTTGGATTTAAATAGTGAGCCTCTTTACTGTAAGAAAATAATTCACGCTTCTCATTGAATATTTAATAAGAACTAATCATACTAGTATGCAAAGCATCAAATGATATCGCAGCCATTTTGGTTTTAAAAGGCACTATTTTCAATTTTGAGACATAAATTTCAGAAGATTGTTGACATTTTGAGTAGAAAAACGTCCTAAACCTAAAAATTGTTACACGAGAAGGATTTGTTTTGTGAAGAANCCCCGCGACATGAAGAAGTCAGGTACAGCAGAGAATCAGGGAAAACCCGCCAGCCGGAGTACAGGGCAAAGGCGGTGAAAAGTGAAAATAATAGAATTTTGATTGTTTGACTTTAAATGAATCTCAACAAATATTTTCAGTCTTTTCGGCTTTCTATGTAATCGTTATAGTATGCACAAGTCATTACATATTTTACACCTCTTCTTATAATCACTTTACCAGGATGATTCGTACCGATATTTCTGCCCGTCACTTTTCCCGTTTTGCTCAATCTCGTGTCTGTTGCATTCACTTTGAACTCCAAGGGATACTTCGTTCTCGCGAGTTTTATCAGTCACAAGCAAATGACCTTGTGAGAGCAAGTACTGCTCTTTGAAAAACATTTAATAGAACCGTTTTAGACTGGTAGAGAGAAATGTTTTGGTTCAGAAGGACCTGCTTGTGGCCTTGAATCTGTCGACACATGCTGTGTTGACTGATCATGTTTTTCATCCAATGCTGACAGTCATACCAATAACATACTGGATTTGATCTTGAAATATTTCTTTGTCGATTATTCATTTCTATACATCTGACTTTATTATAGCTGCTTTGAATCAAATTTCGATTGTTCGTTATCTACTCTCCCCAGGCTTCTCGTTCCTTTGTAGATCATTGTGACTGAACTGATCTTTTCTGATGAAGGAGCCTGGGAACTTTAATACCTAGTAGGGTTCTTACTTTTTGGGGTCGAAATAATTGGGGGTAATGGGTAGTGTTGTGGAAAGGGATAAAAATTTAAATGTGCCAACTTTTGGATTTAAATAGTGAGCCTCTTTACTGAAGAATTGTTATGACAGCAATATTGAATCTTCTGGTAGCCATTATGGAATTTTAGGCACCATTTTGTCTTAAACAATTAGCTGTCACCTTTGCTTTCAGCATCACATTTTGGTGCAGTACCTTATTTTTAAATAAAGTGAACGCTATTTCCCAGTTGGATATCTCTGTGTAAGAGACTAATGGGCATCGCTTTGCTATTTGCATCGCCCCGCTTTTTCATGAATTCATTCATTTTACAGCAAAAGTCACACGACGTTGGCGCTTTTCACCAGTTTCCATTAGTCGCTTTCGGTGACAACAACTACTTAACAATACCAAGTTTTTAATTGATCTTATATTTTATTTTACCAAGGGTAGGTTCCTATGAGCATTTTCCTTTTACTCTTTTGGTGAGTCACCAATGTAAAATATATCTAATATATAATATAATGTAGGATATTAATCACTTCTGGATTATTTTCAGAAGTATTTTGCTTATATGGACAGTCAGATATATTGATTGATTATTTGAACATTCTCTGATGTCTACTTTCTTGAGTAGCGACACGAAGACAGGTAGTCTCCAATCCCGTTGACCCTTTGGTGGTTTTCCAGATCAGCTGGCACTGCTTGCATATCACGTTGAGTGTTTCTTTGCCAGCATTTTATACCAGTTCATTGGAGATGTTGTCAATGCCTGGTGCTTTATTACACTCAACGTCTGCAATAGCATGCTCTTTTTCTGCTATAAATGGTTCCGCTTCTTGTGCAAATTCTCTTTTAAGAAGTCATTTAATATGCTTGCATCCCTGCGGTACAACCGTTCTATGTATACTTTCCATCTCTGCTGTATCTCTGTTCTCTTGGTGTGTACTTGACCATCTTTGATCTTTCACTATTCCTATGCGAGGTGTAAACTTTACTGTGATCAGTTTAAAAGCCTGATCTTGATTTTCTTTTCCTTGATTTTCTGCAAATATCATTCAAGTATATTTCCTTCTCTGTTAAAGTTATTAAATGTGGAGTGGTCTTTTTTTCCTGTCATATCGTCGATCTTACGCAATCCCTATTGGTTTCTGGGATAACCAATTGATTTGCTGTTTCTCTCATTCTTAGTAGTGTTCTTTTCTGCAGTGCCAGTGATGATATCGTTTGCTGTCTGCCATACATGTTTAACACTAGTGTCTTTTAATTCTAGACATAAGAAACGATTTGATAGATTGATTGCTAAGTTTTGTGGTATCTTTTTTAAATCAAGTTAACTTCTCTTTTTAGCCTTACTTTGATAGTGGCGTCAAGCAGTTTATGATCTGTTCCAGTCAGCTCCAGGAAGAGTCTCAACTGCCTTTCTCGTACTTTAGAACTTTTCCTGTCCAAGATGTAGTTAAACCAATTACTGCTTTTGCTACCTGATGATGTCGATGCGTACGATCTGCGTTTGTGTTGAAAAAGCATAATGCTGGCTATAAATAGTAGGTTTTCAATGCAGAATTCTACTTGGCGTTCGCCTGGAACATTTTGCTGGCCTTTTACAAATCTTGCAATGTCTCCTTTTTCTTCAACATTTCCCATTTTCGCATTACAGTCTCCAATTAAAAACAACATATCTTTATTCAATATATCATCTAGTACTTCCTATAGTTCATTGTAAAACTGTTCTCATTTATTTTCATCAGCATCTGTGGTTGATGCATATATTTTTATAATGCTGGTGTTAAAAGGATCCGCTTGAATTCCTAATGCAAATATCCTGTTATTAACTATATTGTATCCAAGCACTGATTTGCTTTCCTTTTTATTAACAATAATCACAACTCCGTTTCTTCTGTATTGATTGTGTCCTGAGTAGTATACTGTGTGATCACCATACCTATATTCTCAACCTCCTTTCCTTTTCAGTTCACTTATTCCAAGATGTCTAAGTTTATTCTTTCCATCTCATTTGTCACAATTTTCAACTTTCCATGATTCATAGTCCTAACATTTCATGCTGCATTTGTGTGGTTTTTGTTCTTATTGAAATTCTTTGGTTTTTCTTTCTCTGCAGCGTCACCTATAGTACGCCCTTGTGAGTTAAGCACAACAGCTTCATTATTGCTAGAATTACTTGATACAGAGCTGCACCCTTTCTCAGTAGCAAGTTGAGTGTCATCCGACCTGAGGGGTACATCCTTAGGCACTATAGCGCTTTTGCTTGAAAGTGGCATTTTTTTCATAACATTTTCTTGGCAGGGTACTGTAATACTTTTCCGTTGCTTTATACAGATTGCCACTCATAACTAACTAAGTTTGATTGCCAGCATTCATATAGCTGTACCATATTTATGCCAGCAGTTATAGTGCACGATGCATTACCATTTATCCAGTAAGACCAAATCTCAAGTGAAACATTTCCACCATGCTCTGTCGGTGGTGCACGGATGTAGTTGGAAGTGGTACCCAGAAAAGATACTTATGCCATGTCTGGGACCCTTGCAGGTACTACCACCCAGGTCAGAAGGGACCTGGTAGTATTGGTAATTAACGGGTGACTCCATTCTACCCAGAACAGAACCATTACCCAGGACGCAATTACCGTGTTAAAACTATATGAACAGTTAATTTAATAGATTAGATATAGAAGGGAAGATTAAAAAACAGAATTAACAGGGACCCTTGTTACACAAGCGCTATTTTCGAAACTATGAAGCAAACGAAAGGAAGAAAGAACCGTGAAAGTCAGAAGAACATTCGACGAAGAAAGGCTGTAAGAAGGAAAGACAGAAATTGAGTTAAAACGTACAGCAATAGTGTAGAGAAAGTAGTATTAAAATTTAGGGCACCTCATATAGCAGGTATTAGTAGATTTTTATTAAAACTAAGAGGGTTACGTAAGAGGTGTAGGTCGATCTTGATCCAGATCAAATATAGATTTTGCTGCTTTTTGAATATTGATCCCGCAGGAAGGAAAACGTCCACACATTACTTTGTTTATTTTCTTATATTCTATAGTTAGTATATTTTGGAGTATATGGTCTAATTGGTTTAGGAGTTTATCATACCATTTGGCTGTGTTCTGATGATCTGTTAACTCGCCAGGCTCCATTTCCTTCGCAGTAATTTGGTTTTGTCATCTCGTTAACCGCATTAGGATGGAATATTAAGACCTTCCTTTGTCTCTCGTCATTCCTTATTCAAAAATGCATTTAGTTCTGCTAGATTTCCCGTACCCATAGGAAATTCTCTTCTTCTATACCTAAAATAGCAAATTGTGCCTAACACTAAGCTTTATTTTACATTAATTAAATTGTCATCGCTGATAATCCCGATGGTTGTAAGATTGCTCTTTAACATTGGGAAGTCATTAAAGTTTATTTAAAAGGAACCATACTTCAAGATCTCAAGATTAATAATCGAAATTCTCAATAATGACTATCACTAGTGTTGTTATTCCTTCTATCGTCATGGTCACCATTTTCATCGTCAATATCATTATGATCGTCATCATCAACGACAACAACAATGCTATTATCAAGATTGTTATTTTAGATGAGAATTCTGAACTACATTTTATCCTAGATCAATGCGATACTCAGATAATTCTTAGATATGAGTCCAAACTAGGTTCCCGAGCATTTAATCGGTGAAGTTTTTTAAGTTGGCTGTGCCATCTTGGGAAAGATAATATTCAATATACAGAATGTGTAGTTAACAAATGAAAGAGCAGCTGAGAAATGACCTTGACACAAGTCAGGCTTCAAAATGCAAAACTACTCTACGCAGCATTCTCGATTACTCACTGATAACACTGATTAAAATGATTACCTAAGAAAGCACTACACTGTAACCATTTTAAAAGGGTAGCTTTATTGATTGGGCACAATGCCGTATTTTCTCTCATTTTTCAGAGAAGGTATAAAAAATTATCAGTCTTTTCTTTTTTGTTCGGTATTGGTATCTGCAAGGTATGGCTGGAAAATGCAATGTGGGATTTTATGAAAAACTGTTTTGAGAGGACAGTGTTGCAAACAGAACATTTGGCTCAAAAAGAAAGGGAGAATGAATCGGGTGGATTTTTTAAAGTCCAGATTTACACTGTCTACAGAAAGATGACCAAAGACGCCCACTTAATTTTAAGGATATCATGAAGACCTGCTCATCCATAATAAATATCGTATAAAATAAGGAGGAGGAGGAGGATGAACAGGAGCAGAAGAAAAATGGGAAGGACATGCACCAAGATCTGGTTTTTACAGTAAAAAGAAGTGGAAAATGAAAGTTTGTCTTACACTGTGAACTTACCTGAATTTATTGTGTGTGTGTGTGAGTGAGACAGACAGACAGACAGACAGAGAAGAGAAGAGAATCTAAGGATTCTAACTGGTTACTGGTCACCTATTTAATTACACTACAACAGTACTTGAGTCTGTTTTGTGTTTAACGATAGTCGTTTTAATAACATTCGATGTTGCCTGGGTCATGTTTGTGGATCATCTTAACACAAGACCCCTAAACGTTGCCAAGCACACATTGAAACCCAGTTTATTAACCATATATTTTGATGAAGCCAGTCCCTAGCTTATTAATCATCAGTTTACGCCAATATTTAACTTCAGTAAAAACTACGCACTTGTATTGTAGCGCTTCTCCTCCAAATAGAAGATTATTTGATAGTTTGTTACTGTTATTTTCTTTTAAGTGTGTGTTATCAAACAACCCATACTTGAATTGTTCATTAATTACACACTTCACATGTTTTAGGTTTCTGGCTGTCAGTGGTAATCAGTTTTCCGCTCATGTTGTTTCCAGCTCGGCTCGCTATATATTCGTTGCTTTTCCGTAAAAGTAAGGTAAGATCTATTTCAGTTATTCAATGATTTAAAGACATTTTTTTTCGTCAAATTATTCACAAGGTCCACCCGCACAGATACGGGCTCTTGAACGCCTTTCTTATTTGTCTATTTATCTTCCTTTTCCGTCTCCTCTTCTTTTGCTCTCTCATTCTCTTTTTTCTACTCCTCATCCCAACTGGACAGATAGTTATTATTTGGTGATCAGGTAACGTCCCATTAAAATATTACTGTGTCAGCAACTTTACTCTATCTGTATCAGTCGCTTACTTTCTCTCAAGAGCCTAACTTTGCTTTTTAACTTTCTACAAATGCTACCAACTGTTACAGAAGCCCTTATGATGATCGAATTGGCAGCGAGCCACAGAAAATGGATTGATAATTCCTTATTTGCAACACTGTAAAGAATAAAAGATGTATCGGACATGTGTGGCATGCATATTTTTCTGATGGAGACAGAAATGTACAATATCCTTTATTTCTAGTACACACACCATTTACGTTTGTACTAGAATAACATTATTGACTTTTCTCATCTGATAATATTGGTCACCAGTTACGACGTTCAAGAACAAAAGTTCAGTTATTTTAGATAAGGTCAAGTGTGGTCATACTGGTATTCAAATAAAGTCCGTTGTTTTAAACAGTTTGGGGAGTACTGTTCTCCACCACGTCTTATTTTATCCACACTAATAACTCTCGTTTTGTCTCAACTCTACAGACCTAGACTGCATTCGACTGAAATGTCACAGGCCCTACCGTAAACGAAACTGCTTAGTGTTAATTTATTGCTTACGTAATACATCACACTTTTAAGCTTGGTATTACTAATTTGGCTGGATAGTATTGGTGCTAGTAGTACTAGTAGTAGTAGAAGTAGTAGTATTAGAAGTAGTAGTAGTAGTAGTAGTAGTAGTAGTAGTGATAGTAGTAGTAGTAGTAGTAGTAGAAGTAGTAGTAGTAGAAGTAGTAGTAGTGATAGTAGTAGCAATAGTAGTAGTAGTAGTAGTAGTAGTAGTAGTAGTAGTAGAAGTAGTAGTATTAGAAGTAGTAGTAGTAGTAGTAGTAGTAGAAGTAGTAGTAGTAGAAGTAGTAGTAGTAGTAGTAGTAGTGATAGTAGTAGTAGTAGTAGTAGTAGTAGTAGTAGTAGTAGTAGTAGTAG
>RDPX01000497.1:138989-172766 GCA_003991215.1 Morbakka virulenta | reverse complement strand
TGATGGTTATAATTGGACATTTTTGGTAGTTGAATGAAATCTTTTCATTTTCCACAGATAAGATGGACATTTTGAATCTGGTTAGCGTATGGTTTAAAGGCTCACTTGAACAACTTGTTATCAGTTTCATGTCTCCTTTTCCGTCAGACATGTCTAAGGCTACCATGGAAGATGGAAACGTATCTGAATGAAACTTCTCTAATGAACCATGTCATTTGTTGCTACATTAAGATCATGTATATGCATTTTTCTTTCTAGAATTACTTTCTGTTCAACTCTATGTGAAAGAACTCTGAATTGGGCGGTCCCAATCCTAGGTAAGAAAAGCTAAGGGTTGAGAGACTAGCAACCCCTCATCATAACCCCCTTGTGGCATGGAAACAGCAACAAAAAAACGAAGACTACCGTGTGTGATAGACATCTGAAGTCGTCTGAAGATACACGTATGAATGACAAACGTGAAACCTGGGTAAACCTACTAACAGGAGCACAGAAGCCTAAAAACATCAGGGGTCGCACTGTTAATAATAATTTGAAGACTTAAAAGTACACCTGGACTACCATCCACGTGCTGGTCCAGAGCAGACAGCAGCAGAAGACCTTCTTTACTGCTCTATATGCCAGTCTGTATAATGAGCAGTGAGAAAATAAGTAGATCTATGTGCAAAATATCCTGCCAGATTTATATCTATTGAACATAGATCTTCAGTATTCAGTGATAGTAGGTGATTTTTTGAGGTGGTGCATGCCAGAATAGTGGTGTCATCAATTATTAATATGTACAATATATTTCTATCGAGATCTTCAAATATATTAAGCAATTCATATTAACTTCCTGGTGTATTACATAGAGCAGTGTTTATTTAGGTCTCACACATATGCAACAGAAAAATGAATTAGCTGTGGCTAGTCTACTGCCATATTTAGTGATCACACAGTAAGAAGAAGAAGAAGAAGAAGAAGAAGAAGAAGAAGAAAAGTAGGTGTGCAACAAAGCACACACGCGTAAAACGAAAAGAGCAATTTAAATTATTCTTGTTAAGGAAGTTTATCCTTCCTTCTATTTTCACCGCTGCAGATTTATTTATAACTTTATTTTTTTTATAACTTGTAGAAACTAGAACTTGTATAACTTGTAGAAACTAGAACTTGTATAACTTGTAGAAACTAGAACTTGTATAACTTGTAGAAACTAGAACTTGTATAACTTGTAGAAACTAGAACTTGTATAACTTGTAGAAACTAGAACTTGTAGATCCATATTTTCCCAAAACCACCCATGTGTCAGTCTCGCTTATAATTAAATAAATTGGTAAAACTGGACGCTAGCTTCTAACATTTCAGCAGCCAAGAATTAAGGAACAGACATGGAACTTGTCAAATGGTAAAGATGACTATAGCATTCTGTTAAAAAACCCAAAGAACAGCAGTGCAATTATTATTATGTGTACAGAATATAGTTCGGGTTTCTACCAATCATGAGCTACAACTCCATGATGTACAAAGATCCTGGAGCCCCATTACATCTGCAAGCAATTTGGTTGCGTCTTCAATATCTGCTTGAAAGTCTTTGAAGACTTAAGGCTTCAGGCACAGATGGCATATGTTTATCTTATTCCAGGCCCTGGGCATGAGTAACTGTTTAGAGGGAGCTGGCTTCAAAGTAAGTGGAGTCAGTTTATATTTTGTAATTGGGATTATATAAATGTTTTAATTGTTACAACTTTAAACGAAAAAAACTACAAAAGCAGAAAATGATGAATAGGTGGCAGCAAATATTTCATAGCTTTTAGGTACTATTTTCTTTAATGCTACATTGATCCTTGGAGTAAAGATATACGTAAACTAACCATGTGGCTATCGATCATTCATCTTACACTCTATGTAATCTGTCTGTATTTTTGGATTTTGTTGTGACCGATTTTTTATTAGCGACATACAAGCTAATATTAACATCAAAGAAAAAGAAAAGAAGACTTTACCATTAGTAGTTATTATAAAAGTTGAGACTTGTGGGAAAACTAACGATGCCACAGAAAAACAAAGAGTATATTTGGAATCAGCGCAAAAAACTAATTTAGAAACGTCAATAAAAATTTTGTTACATTGTGTTATTCGATCTAGCGTTCTGTGCGATCAATTCAGTATTGAGTTTTTGAGCGATTATTTAAGCCGTGCGCTAATTGGGAATGAACGCTAATATCAAAGGTGATCAAAGATAACAGACGATAAACAAAAATAAAAGTCTTCTAAATAAAATACAACTTTTGTTTCTACAGAACAAAGTGTAACAAAAACCAACTGCGATTTAGTTATGTTTCAATATCACTCATGTCGTCGTCATTGTCCTGATCAACCAAAAGTTCATTCGGGAATCCATTTTTCTCATAGCTTTCGGTTGCATATTTGAAAGGATCAACTGATCGCACTTCCTCAAGGAATGTACTGAGCTCTTGCAACTTAGTCAAGCCACTTGCACGTGGCTGACCTTCTTTAAAGTAAGTTATTTTTTCATCTTCAGATCCATCAGGTGTAGTAGTGATGTCACATCATTTAAACGACCCCTTAACCATGGCCTATGCTCATCCGTGGGCTATGGGCTTAAGTAAGTTAACCATGCCATTGCTTAACTGAAACTACGATTTTAAACAAGTGTTCAACAGTTGTCTTTCAGGTTGGAGGTCCTATGGTCGTTGCTGAGGTGCATAACCAGCCTCTCGTCATAACGCCCAGTTATAATGATGTTGATTATCGATTGGCACTCGGCTGTGCAGAGGACGACCTTGCTAAACCAACCGACGAGGCTATAGCGACCGCCAAGTTCTGGAGGGGGACTATATGATTGGTGCAAGATACGACGACGAAGAAGAAGAATGCTGTTAAAGAGTATATTCCATACCACGTCAGGGGCTTGAACATAACCTGTACATTCGTCAGAAATAATTGCCGTTTCAATTTCGAAGTCTTATAGAACTTGGATAGTGCTGCCATTTTTGTGCACCTTAGAAGAGTCCCAAATTATAAGCCTGTTGCAGAATGATAACTTTCCAATAATTTTACCCAAATATTGTGTAGTACTTTCATCGTTTTTGCAACCGCTGCATGTGGACGCAAGAAAAGATTCTTCTTTTAAATAATTATCTAATTCCTTCATTCCTCTTTCAGTTCACATGAACAAGATAAATGTTTTTTTCAGTCAGCATTAGCTATTAAACAAACACCAACTGCTTTTTCTCTTGTCTTGTCGTTTTTATTCGGATGGTTTTCGTCCTCTTTCTATCTACCGTCACCAGATATCATTCCAAGCCATGCATTGCAATAATATATTGGTTTACGTAGCTATGTTGTTTCCGTAACCTTCTAATTTGAACTAAAAATAAATATAAAGATATTTCAATACGTTTTCTGAATCTTTTTGTGATTGAGAAGTTTTTTGACTAACAATCAATAGCTATTCATAGAGTTTTGAACTAAATTATTAGTAATATGAAACTCAACATTTCTTCGGTCTATTTTTTGCGAATATAATTTTTTTGCTTTAGCTTCATTCATTATTTTCGATAATTGCAGTCCAGCTGATCGGCGTTCAGTTTTCCAAAGCACTAACTCTTTCTCCAGTGTTTCTTCCTGCACTTTGCAAACGTTTTCTCTTTTTTTCACTTAATTCCTGCTGGTCCTTTTACTTCTTCCATTCATTGATTGTTTTTCGATTTACGTTGAACTTGTCAGTATCTTTGCGATTGTTTTATCCTTCAGCATAACGTACTGCATCTAGTTGGTTCTGTAAGATATAGTTCTCAATTCTTTTACCTTTACAAGACGTTTTTATCCTGCTTTGTTTTTTTCACTGCTTGTTGACTGATTTTTGGTTGCATTCAAGACGTTTTTTCAGAAATGACTCCCCTACAAAAGAAATATGCCAAATTTTAATTATGAATTAAACAAATTTAATTTCATCGTTTCAAGATTAGCAAATAAGGGAAAAAAAGATCGAAAGAAAAGCCTGTAACAAATAAATACAACTGCCACTGAGTGAACATTCAATGTTTATATCATTTGTTCTGTCTCTTTAAATTCTGAAATGAAAAAGTTAAGAAGTGTAGTTGTCGCGTCTTATAGGTGAGCATCATGTCTACAGAATGTATGTTGGAGAAAAGCTAATGGATAAAATGAATAATAGAGAGAGAGAGAGAGAGGTAAGGAGAATGAAGAAATACAGCTTTGAAACGTACGACAAAAGCAAATAGATATGTGGTCATGTAGCGTTGAAGCTTCTTTTTTGTGCTACATTTTAACGCAATTTTGCTGAGAATGTAGTAAAAATAGTACAGAACAGAATGGTTGTTTCAACTACATTTCATACTCGAAGTGAAAGTAGAAACATTTTAAACGTTTACCTTTAAGAACTCAGGAACTTTATTACTTTCTGTAAACACATGAATAAAGATCTCTTACATATTGAAATGTTAAAGAAAAAAATAAACTTTACGACTGTTTTCGTACCTTTTTATGAATAAGGGTATAATATAACAGAATATTCGTGTGAAATAATTTCAAAGATTGGGCTAAAGGGTATGCGCTTATTTGGGGTCTGTGCTAATAAGGAAAAGGAAGCTGAAGTGAATAATTACTTTATTAAATATTCGTTCTTGTTATTACTGCAAAAAAGGTATGGAACCCCAAAGAGAAAAGAAAGAGAGGAAAACAACACGATTTTTGGCGTTGAGACTTAAATACTCACACGAAGAGGACAGATTACAGCTGGAAAGACGTGCCTCATATGGAAACGTCGTTGGAACCCTGGTCGACAACCTACATCCTAAAATGGATAATAAATCATAGGCGTACGTTTTTAATGCAATTTATTTCTCGCCAGCATTGATAATTTTGAAATAATTAGTTTCTCTTAAGGTTACAAGATTTGAAATCAAATAAAATACAGAAAACCTATCCGGTATGAAACAATAACGTTTATATATAGTCATGTCTAGACTAAAGAAATTCGACCAATCTAAACAAACTCTTAAATCTGCCCAAGTGTTAATTCAATGTCAATCAACTTAACCCTTCTCACTAAAGTTCAAAATTGTTTTACAAATTTCAAGAGCCCCAGCTGTAGAAATATTTGCATTCTTTTAATATTATATAACATTACATGTTCTTTGAAGCCAATCTCTTGGTAAGTAAGAAAGCAAGTAAGTACGTTTGTCACATAGTTGGTTAGTGAATTAAGAATGCCATTTTTGCTATGTTCTTAAAAAAGGAAGCATTGGAGAAAGAGATGATTTACATAATAGACCATTTGCAATGATATAAGAAATGAATTTAGTTAGATATTTCAACCTAGTTTGAGAGAATGACAGAGCGAGAAGAAGAGAGATAGAGAGTTCTATCTGGCTACACAAACACCTTCAGAGCTTATTATTATTATTATGTCTTTTCAAATTTTCTATAGAGTGCGTAACTTTTGGGAACTACGTAACACCGGGTTATTACTCATAACCTGAGGTATTATGTCGTTCATGTATGTTTTCTAGTTTTCTACTTTTTCGATTCCTCTACAGAGAAAGTGCATTTCTGAGAATGTGTGCCGTTGAGTTTAAAACTATTTTCTGGATTTCTGGCAATTGAATATTTCCTGGAATTAAATTGACGTATTTTCGAGTTCCTTTCTTCACCATACCAAGGGCTCCTACAAATAACCGGTATTATCTTCGTTCTCATGTTCCACATCCGACTGATCTCGATTTCTAAGTCTTTATATTTACCAAGCTTTTCAAACTCCTTGGACGTGATGTTTCTGTCGGATGGGACACTCATNTTACACACCATCTAGTGATGGATTATTATTATTATTATTATTATTATTATTATTGTTATTATTATTATTTACGAAATTTATACAAGATAACCAATTCAAAAATTTTAGAAATACATACATATTTCCAAAAACTTCTGTTGTCAAATGGGTCCTGTTTTAAGCTTAAAAGGAAAATAACAAAAGTATTTTTGAAATCTGATTTACTCACAGATTCGAAATCTGAAAAAATTTAAAACCTCGATCGATCCACTGAAGTTTAACTTGGAAGATTGCATGTGATATGCTAAACCCGCCTGAGAGTTTGGACTGTTGTCAGTTTAATTTGTAACTAGAAGCTAAAATTTTTATATACACAATAATATAAAATCATTCTTTACTTAGATATCATCATTTGATATAATGATCAAGCATAAAGTATACTAAACTGGAATTTCTCAGTATTGCCTAAGAAATCCATTTCATTGTTTGCGTCGATGTTTTTACATTATACAAGTTTGACGTATCTTCTATGACTGAGGAAACATACAAAGCAAAATGCTACTGAGTGTGTATAACTTTAACGAAAAGACAAAAAAGAAAGGTTAAACTGAGAGATACGAATGAACTTTAGAGTTAACAGCATTCATATTATTTAATGAGAGATACCAAACAAAGGCTAATGAGTTCCACAATCGAAACGCCTTATAGAAAAACCTATATTCATAGAAATATTTACTACATCGAGGGGTAACAACCACATTATGAAGACTTTGAAGATAACGCGTTACACGAGATGCATCAAACTGCGCTGGTACCACCAAGGAAGGCTTATCACACCACTCCCGATATTTTTTTGTTAGAGATGATGGAATGAATCCAAATTTTAAATAATCGATTGAATACTGACGACACTTTCTCTTCTCTGCCATTTCCCTAAGAAGCCAAAAATCGCAAAAATCTCTGCTATTTGTCTACTAAATCGAAATAAAAAAAGTGTCGTATCTGTTTGAAGGTAAGTTTAACAATTGAGTCCCTACACAAGGAATTAGTCCCTTCCTAATCACAAGGAGTACGGGAAGTCTGGTTTCTTCTTCTTCTCCTTTCGGCCTTAGCCTAACGTTATGTCGGGTAAGCCCCTCGACAAGTCCTTCTCCACTCTCCTCGATCTTGCCACATTCCATTTCTTGCCCCAACGCTCTTCATATCTCTATCGACCACATCCTTCCAGCGGAGCCTCTGCCTTCTTCTACTTCTTTTCCCTTCCACCTTTGCCATTTGTGACTTCCTCACAGTATTCTGTTCCCCCATTCGCATTAGATGCCCCAACCACCTCAGTCTTGCCTCTCTTGCCTTTTCTTTGATGTTCACCACCTTTGTGAATTTCCTGATATCCTCGTTCGTCCGATGTTCCATTAGAGATATGTTGCAGATCCACCTCCGCATCCTCATTTCTGTGCTCTCGAGTAGCCGTTCCTCTGTTTCCTCAGTGCCAAAGCCTCCATGCCATAAAGAAGAACTGGTCTGATCACAGTGTTATAGATCTTCACTTTCAACTTAATTGCCATCCTTTTGTCACGTACTACACCACTACTCTCCCTCCACTTTCCCCACGCCTTGTTCACTCTTGCCTTCACTTCTTCTCTACTTCCTTCCATCTCATTCACCACTGTTCCCAAATAATTGAACTTGTCCACTTGCTTGATTTCCTGGTCATGCCGATCTTTCACTGCTACCCGGAGACACCCTTCTTTTGCTGATTCCATCACTTCCGTCTTCCTGGCGTTCACTTTCAAGCCCTTTGCTTTCAGCTTCTCCTGCCACTTCCGTATCCTCTCTTGCAGTTTTTCCTTAGAGTCGGCTGAGATGGCAATGTTGTTTGCGTACAGAAGCTCATCCGGGACCCCTTCTCTGACTGTGCAGCTGACTGTGTCCATGACCACAGCAAACAGGAAAGTGCTAAGAGCAGACCCTTGATGAAGCCCTGCTGTCACAGGAAATGCATCAGTGTTTCCAGCGCTGCACTGTACTATGGTTAGGCCTCCTAGGTACAGACTCTCCACAACCCTGATCATATTTTCTGTCACTCCCCTCTTCCTGAGGCACCAATAGAGGACTTCTCTGGGAACACAGTCGTATGTTTTCTCTGGGTCTACAAATGCCGTAAACATTGCTTGATTCCCCTCCAAGGACTTTTCCTACCTCTGTCTCAATATAAGAATTGCATATACTGTTCCTTTCCCTGGCATAAACGTGAACTGCATGTCATTGATGTTAACTTGTTGCCTCAGCCTCTTGTCCAGTATTCTTTCATAGATCTTTAAGCCGTGTTCCAGCAGCTCAATTCCTCCGTACTTTTCGCAGTCCGGCAAGTCTGGTTTCATTCATTTTTAAATCGGGTGTTGAATGCTTCATGAAACAAAGGGCGCTTGTGGAACAGTTATATCTGGTGTTAACCCCCATTGTTTTTCCTTTCTTTTGTGTCCAAACATGATTAACGCAGCTGATAAAGTAAACAATGAACTTCAAGAAATAACAATATTGCAAGAGATTCTTTCGCATGTTTTAAGAGGTTCTTTCCTTGTACATGAATCATTTAGTGTGATCTTCGATGAAGGTTATGCTGTGTCCTACTTCATTTTTGGCAGATTTTGGTATGGTCGTCTTATTTCTAACAGCGCCCCCCTACTGCCAGAAAATTTTCCACGGCCCCCGTTGGGAACCACTGTGTTAGAATGATTAAACTAGGGCATGCGATGCGCATTGGAGTCAACAATGATAAAGATGTTAGCAGTGTGATGCTTATTAATTGAGTCTGATGCTGAATCTGAGCAAGAATCAGGGGGAGATCGATATAAAAAATAGGCAGCAAATGTCTTGAAGAAGAAAGTACATGAAAGGGTCACCTTTAAATTAAAATGTCTTTTACTCTAAAAGCTAGAACCAAAACCAAAAACATTAGTTACAAAGGCCAATCGAAGCAATTATAAGTAGCCGACAGCATGAAGATCACTATTACTTACACTGTCGTTGATGCTTATCTCAAAGCGACTATTACTACAACTCAAGTCCACACTGTCTATTGAGGAGTCAGTTTTGGGTCAGGAGATTCTTTGCACCCCCTGGTCATTAAAGAACTACCGAATAATAAGTGTCATTCGCATGATTGGCATTGTCATAAGGAGAGGTGGACAAAAACGATAGATCCCCGAAACTATCACCCAGATGTTGAATATAAACATGCCGACTGACTGAGGTCTGTAACGAGGATGGTCATTTACATATTTTGGAACTGAAATTTAGGATAGAGGAATATATTTATGATTTGATAGTTTGATGAATGGAATGAAATATCTTGGGTCTAAAATCGACGGCTAATTAACATTTGTAGCGTTTGAGACTTTGGGATTTAAAAAATAGTTATTTAGTGTCTCTACTCTGGGGTTGATCTTTAAAGGAGGAAATAATTATGTAATTTTAGGATCTTACAAAACACTATTGTCAAGAAAAAGCAAGAAAAGTCCATTATTTAGGCCTTTGGAAGTTGGCCAACATATTTAGGGGTCTGAGAAAATGGCCTGATATGATCACCCTCGTCAAAAAAGTCCGAGTTCCCCCCTCCCCCCACTACATCTACAATTTTCCATGGAGAGAGGCACTGAGTTTTGTTTCTATGTTATGTTTAGTGAGTTTTTAATGAGAAGTCTTGGATTTCTCCTACACGTAACATGAAAAGGCGTTTCAGTCAAATTGAATTGAATAACAGTTCGTAAGCATAAAAGAAATATTAAATCAAAAGTTCTCAGTTTCCTTGGTGCTCAGACAGATACATACATAGATATCATATTCATCACATTTAGGATAGTAACTCGTATTCATCTTCGATGTGTTTATCTTTTAACATACACCCACTGACTAGAACGTTCTTACCTAACCCTAACCCTACCCTAATCCTAACCCTGACCCTAACCCTCAGTCCGACAACACTTTTTTTGGTGTTGAATGAAAACAACGAATAATTTTACTGTGGTCGATGCGCTGGCCATTTGAACTGTACAAGCCTCTAGCCGTTTTGTTACAAAATCAGAAAAAATAACCATACATTTATTACCACGGTCAAATCTTGAAAATGGGCCAAAAACATCTAGTGCTATTCTAATAAATCGCCGTTCAGTGCCAGAACCAAGTATCTTTTTGGGGGGTAATTTTACAGAACGTTTTAAGCGTATTGCCTGGGATGACTTATATACAAAATTCAGTACTTGAATGGGACAGTCTAGTGTGAAGATCCCTTTGCATCAACTTACAACTTAGTTGAGTTACGATCAGTTATAATATCGAATTCACTACTCTTGAAATAGTCTGGGAAATGTTTGACACTTCAATCCAAAACCTGGGATTCACTGTCTATCATTGCTTATTTACGTCGGTTGACATTCAAACTGCTCCTTCCGGAAGCGATTTTCTTTCCAATACTGTTTACATTCTGTGCTAATATTGCTTGGATCTCCGAGAAACTTGTATCGGTAAAATAGAATTTTTCCTAAGTTAGGATGTAAGATATGTGGTCATCAGCGAATCACGCAAACGTTGAAACGCGCCCTGGCATTCATAATTCCATTCGAATTCCACTTCTTTCTTGAGGTTAATAAGAGCGATTGTAATCAATGCAAAACCTTGGATGAATTACATGTAGCATGAGACTAACAGAACAAACCCATACAGCTCATTACAGCTGCAGGGTACTATGTATTCCAGTGCGACTTCTATCTTTAGATTTGATCTAATTGCGTCTTTTCCAACTAAATGACCCAAACATAACATTTCAGGCTCAGTGAGAAATTAAATAAATCGCAAGAAGTGTTATACCTTAGATTCTAATTTAAAGCCATGCTCCCTGAATCGAATAAATACTGTCGTTAAGAGTCTCGGCATGCTTTTTAAAAGACTTGAAACAATGACGTCATCCAAATACACCATGGAAAATTTCAATTGTAAACCACTTCACACTTTTTACAACATTTTTTCTGAAAGTGTAACTTCGCATTTACTAATCCCTAAGCCATAACATGAAATTCAAAATTGCCTTTTCTGGTTTAACATGTCCTCCATGTCAGAGGAATTCGAAGAAATTAGAAAATACTCCGATACCAAATCAAGTGTTGCAAAATAAAAAAATGACCTGAAGAGCCTTGAAAGTTTTCTACACTTTGCAAAAAAAATATCAATTTATTAATTCAAAAATCAAGTCTCCTGAAATCCACACTATGTCTAAAAGATACATCCATCCTTCGTAATAATTATAACTTAAGGCTGTGACCAGGGCCTATTAGATTCCTGTACACTGCATTTACCAGCATGTTGATGACATGTTCGTCTATCGTGTTTAATTGCCTGTAACGGTGTACTCTCACTGACACCGCAAGAAATGAGTATCTGTACAAGTGTTTAGCTTCACCAACCTTAGCATTGGAGGAAACCAAAAATACCTCTATAATTACTTAACAAAAGCTTTTATTTTTCCGCCTTCACTTAGATCGATTTCGTTAATCCATGAACTTTGAAAGTTTTAAAACTTGACTCACTGTTTTCTGATTTTATTCGTCTCCTCCTCAGTGGCTGCCATTCCTTCGCACGTACCTTCAAAAATATTAACTTAAAAGTCGTTGGCATAAAACAATTTTAATGGAACTTAACATAAAAAACAGATCAAGCAACATACAAAGGAGAGTTTCATTCCTTACCTCGTACTTTGATTTAAGCAAAACAATGCCTCGTAGCCCAGAAATTTGACACTTCGCTACGAGGCGAGATTTCTAGGTTCCAAGTACTGTTTTACCTATTCCGAGGGCTTGGCTTTCTTGTTCGTTGGGTCATGTTTGGTAAAGCTGGCAGCTTTTGTCACATGAATTGAAAGAACGATTTTTGTGGATTATGTTTGCAGCGAAGATAAAAACAAAGGCCCTCTTAGCCTTGAAGACAACAAAAACAGCTTGGCTTTGTTATGGCTGCCTTGATTTGCAAAGTGATTTAACGAGATACTTTCTGGAGCTCTTGGATTGCCCATATCCATCAGCTCTATATAAGGGCCCTCCTTCCTGTTTGACAGGCTTATTTCTCTTAAACACAGCTGATAGTAAGTTAACGATTGGTTTGCATTTCTCCGACCAACTGGCGATTAAGGGGCCTGTTAATTATTTTTGCTTAAATTTTAGCGACAATATTTTTCTCGAGATGATACCTAACAAAAGAAATCCCCATTAAGAACACCCTCCCAAAAAAAACCAACAAAAAATACACACACCCCCAAAAAACCCAGCAAACAAACAATGTTAACAGGCCACGTGCCAGCTGTATTTATCGGCTAAAAATTTCAGCTAACCACAAAGAAATTCCCATATTTCCCTAAATTTATCAAGATCATTTGCATTATCCTTTATAGTCCCAGATTTCTCATGGTTATTTGCATCCTCCGTGGTTTCCCAAGGTTTCCCAAGATTTCCCCGACAACGTTGAACATGTTTAAACTAAGTGAAATAAAGCTCGTGGCTCAATTGAAAAGTTTCCCAAACCAAATGTAAACATATCTGGTAACAAACCTTATCAAAATAAAATATCTCGCTTCTTCATGGCAGTTGAAGAACAGCGGGCATCATCAAAAGAAAAGTTAAAACTTCCGTGCTGAAGACGACGTGCTCGAAGGATTGGTTATTTCAAAGATGACACAACAATGCATAGAAATCTGCTACTGTTATCTGCACATACAACACACACGCGCACGCAAGCGGTGACAGATGACTAAACCACAAAAAGTCGAAGAGACGCGGGTAATACAAAAACAAGCAACTTCATTCTTATGAACTAATCTGAAACCAATGAAATGAAGTATTTATTACAGAACGATTGATGTCGCACGTATACATTGCACAAAATATACAAAAGATAATATCTGGCGTTATTTTCAAACTCACTCACACTCAAAATGTCCCCCACAACATCGAACATTTCCCTACTTATCGATCTGAAATCGCTCTCATTCACCCCTCACTCTCAATGTCGGTTTCCAACCCCCACCCAAACACAAAACAATCCCATTGTGAAGTACACTCACTATTTACAATCACTTAACACTAGAAATTCAAGTCCATTTGAGAGAGTGGCTGTTCCAAGGAGATCAACTCTCTTTTAAATTTAAAGTTCCATTGACGCCGAATTTTTGCTTTACAACTCCTGTCGTGCGCAGGATGTGATCCTGTTCCTGTGCGACTTACTGATCAACGCATGTAATATTCTTGTTTTGCTGTCAAATATACGGATGGTAAAAATTACTTTTATGACTGCGATACGGTACCCCAAAAGTCTGTTAATTCAACCGGTTGGAAGAGTTCGAAAATTTGTTGATTTTTCTGCTGCTGTTGTTGTGTGGGCATGGTAACAAAATGGTCCCGAAACAAGATATTCGCACGCATCCATGACTGTTCTTTTACTACCATTTCGAATGGTGTTATCTCGTGTTTGCTGACAGAGCGCCCGTGCGTATTGCGCCGGAATGTGGTTAGCTACCTGAGTCTGCATCCTTTCCACTGTAAGGTGATTCTCTGATACCAAGTTATCTCTTTCTACTCGATATTGAAGCCGCATGTTTCCTCAATTGCCTGGGTTAGCTTGTCATTTAGCTTCTCGTAAGACTCGTAAGGAGGGATATCAAGACGATTGAAACTGGTGGTGAAAGGTAAAGGTAGAATACAGTTAGTGGATGAAAAATAACCGTACTACTATGCAAACAAACATTTAATTTTCCTTAAGCAATTCTGCACTGCAGGAAACTAAGCTGGAGAAACTAACAAACTACTCTGCCACCAGAGGCATATTTATAGCAGTGTGTGTGCAACACTGGTTTGCTTATATCCTGTATAAAGATGTCATCATCATCATCATCATAATAATAATAATAATAATAATAACAAATAATAAAAATAATAATAATAATAACAAATAATAAAAATAATAATAATAATAACAAATAATAAAAATAATAATAATAATAACAAATAATAAAAATAATAATAATAAATAATAATAATAAATAAATAAAATGATAGAACAACACGAAAGACTTTTGACTATTTTCGATGCTTTCGACCATATGTGAAACGAAGAGACAGTGGAAGAGGTTTGATTAGCACTGAAGATTGTGTAGGAAGTGAGAACAATTTGGGATTGTATGTGCGGGATTTAAATGAAGAGCCTCCAGAAGGTGTAAAGAAAGTTGGCACCATTGAGACTGAAAACCTGATGGGGAAGTAGGAATTTAAAAGAAAACAAGATTAAAATGAAATGGCACGATAAAGAATATATGGACAGTTCGACGGTGAGATGAATGATGAAACAGATATCGGATTATCTTGGAAATGGATTGCACAAAGTGATCTTAAATTGCAAACAGAGGCACTAATATTCGCTGCCCAAGAACAAGCGTTAAGGCCAAAACTGTCAAGCATAAGATCGACAAAACTAGTAAAAGTCCACTGTGTAGGATGTGGAGCAAAGGGGGAAAATGTACAACATCGAATATGCGAGTGTAAAAAACTAGCCCAGCGGGAGTACAAAAGAAGACATGACAATATTGCTAAGCTAATTCATTGGAAATTGTGCGAAAAGTATGGACTTGACAAGAAGGGAAAATGGTACAAGCATTGCCCAGAGGGAGTAGTAGAAAATGATAAAGTGAAATTATTGTGGGACATGAATATCCAGTGCGACAACGTAATTGAGGCTAGGAGACCTGATTTGGTATTGGTAGAGAAAAAGACAAAGTCATGCATAATCATTGATGTTGCGGTTCCAGGAGATAATAGGGTGCATGACAAAGAAAATGAAAAAGTTGAAAAATACCAAAACCTNCACTAATATTCGCTGCCCAAGAACAAGCGTTAAGAACAAACTATGTCAAGCACAAGATCGACAAAACTAGTGAAAATCCACTTTGTAGGATGTGCTTGGAAAAGGGGGAGACCGTACAACATCTAATATGCGAGTGTAAAAAACTAGCCCAGCGGGAGTACAAAAGAAGACATGACAATATTGCTAAGCTAATTCATTGGAAATTGTGCGAAAAGTATGGACTTGACAAGAAGGGAAAATGGTACAAGCATTGCCCAGAGGGAGTAGTAGAAAATGATAAAGTGAAATTATTGTGGGACATGAATATCCAGTGCGACAACGTAATTGAGGCTAGGAGACCTGATTTGGTATTGGTAGAGAAAAAGACAAAGTCATGCATAATCATTGATGTTGCGGTTCCAGGAGATAATAGGGTGCATGACAAAGAAAATGAAAAAGTTGAAAAATACCAAAACCTAAACAGGGAATTGATAAGACTCTGGTCGTTGAGAAAAGCGCTAGTTGTATCAGTGATTGGAGGTGCTTCAATGTACAGACGCAAAGGTTTCAATGGATGGATGGAAAAACAAGAGATTGAAGTAGGTGTTCGTGTGGTGCAAAAAACAGCCTTGTTGGGAACAGTCAGGATACTTAGAAAAGTACTGCATGCAAGGTGAAGAAACCTCTTGGCCTTTGGCTGCTAGTTGTGGCTCGCCCAAGAGTATTATTCGGCAAAAAAGAACAGCCTCTTAAAATTGCAAAACGAAGATAAATAATAAATAAATAAAAATAATTATCACCATCATCACAATAATAAATACCCTGGGTATTGACATTAAACTGCACTCGGTTGTGCAGTTTCGACGGGAGGAATGAGGTTATCCTTTGGCACAACTACATACAGGTCACCCCATGAGCAACTATAGACTATAAGTACCGGGTTGGCAAACGGGGGGAGCTAGTCAATCTCATGGGTGAGGGTCTCTTTAGCTTTGGTAGGCAACCCCCCAAGTGATGGTGTTACTATAAAAACACCGGTGGCTGTGAATGGGACTGGAATTTCATGTGAAGGTCCCTCGCCCGGCAGGTGTCCCCTGGTACAGCAACGGGGGCCCCGTCAACATCATACAGTGCTAGAATGGGATGGAATAACGAGCTAAACATTGTTGTTATGGGGTGTTATTTTTCAAGTAGATCAATGGAAGAACAGGGAAGACCTATTAGAGTATACAGAAAGCGTGTATACAGCGCGAAAATTGAAAGGCCATAAACAGAAGGTGAATAAAGTTTTGTCTGAAGTTGGAACTGCTACGGACTGAAGCCTTTTAGAACACGAAATAGAAGGAAAGAACAGTGGTGAAAATGGAGGATCCAAGACTCGATCAATGAAATAAGAGAACACATTAGTATTCTTGATCGTGCCAAGAGAAATGAATTGAAAAGGGCGAGAAAATTTAAGGAATTCGAATAAAATATCTTGAAAAGTAGAAAGGAGTGAATACGGTAATAGAATTATGAGTTCAAACAACACCTACAGGTCAAGTCTCTGAAAATTAAAACGTTAGGAGCAAAGAAGTGAACAATTCAGAATAAACAAATTTAAGCTTCATAGCAAAAACTTTAATGATGAAAAACCTGACGCTGATGAAAGTAAGAGATTATGCAGTGATATTTGAGACGAAGAAGCTAATCACCATGGAGGAATGAAGTAAAACAAAATGACTTACAAATCACAGTTGAAATTATTACTAAACAATGCAAAAAGATACCAAGCCTAACTGGAAAAGCCCAGGCCCAGATGGGATCTAAGGGTATTGCTTTAAGAACTTCACAGTACTTCACGAGAGATAAGCGCCGGAAATGAATGATCTGATAATTAACGGAAATGAAATCGCGAAGTGGATGACCACTGGAAATACTGTTTTGTGTGTGTTAAAGGCATTACAGTGGACAACTATCGGCTAACTACGTCTCGACCACTAATGTGGAAACTCCTAACAGGGATGGTTTCAATTTCTCTGCACGAATTCCTAGAGATGAAAAATAAATTACCCACAGAGCAAAAAGGATGCAGACGAAAACTCGGAAGGACGAAAGTCCAATTGCTTGTTATCCAGACATTGCGAAAGGTTAAAACAAAAAAACACCTTTAAATCCAGTGAAAGTGTGAATCAAAGTGTGAATTGTTCGGGAAAAATGTGAATGAAATACACAGTTTGGTCTTGACTGTCCAAATATTTCATAATGACATCAAAATGGAATTTGGATTTGAAAAATGGAGTGTTGATCATCCATAGTGGATCGGTTACTACAAGTAGAATGGAATATGACTGTCAACACGTGAAACAGTAGTTCAACAAAATGGATATAAATACCTTAGTAAATATCTAATTAGTTTTGGAATTTGACAGAATTAAACAAAGTGATGTTATTGAATGTTTCAAACAGGAATATTTTAGAAGACTGAGGTTAATTTGCAACAGTAAGCTTCATGAGAGAAACAAAATTTGAGCAGTGAATACATGGGCGGTTTCGCTATTGAGATATGGTGCAGGGATAATTAAGTGGAATCGTACCCTTACCCTACCCTAACCCTAATCACAACCCTCTTTGACTCTTGGTTCATTAATAAACGTAAACTGAGTTCTATTATCTGTAACTATTGCTGTAAAAGACAAAGCGCGACAGAAAATCCTGCAAAGACGCGAGATAATGGTGGCTGATGATATCTGTTGTCTGGTTTAAATTTCCGGTCGCTTTCAAAAAGAGTCGACAATGACAAAAAGAGTGTAACCCTCATGGAAATGCAGAGATTTGCAGAAACGTATTAGTGGGAACCACACACGTGTAAACTGCAACCTTTCTAGTAGGGTGAACCAGCTGTGGGCACTTATACCACTTTGATTCTTGGTTCATTAATTAACCATGACTTTGAGTAATATTTCATACGTAATTAGCAGTAATAAACTACTAATGATGGTGATAATTTATAATAATGATGGTAATAATAAACTGTAAAAGCTTGACAGGGAAACACGAAAAATAGTGGACCATCCATACCATGTTCCACATAAGAGGCGATACAGACAGACTCTAGCTTAAAACGATCTGAAGGTGCTAGAGACATGACTAGCGTCCAGACACGTATCGTTATTGAAAAGAACTGTTTACATATGTATGTATCGGAAAGCGAACGAAGAACCTATGCTGAAAGATATGATGGAAAGATCAAGTAATCGATCAGGGTACACCAAAGAGTGAAATTAGGCAAAAGCGAAAAAAAAAACCAACTTGAACTGTAAAGAGGTGCATAGTGTCTTCTGTCAGAACACAGAGTTTAAAGACAAACAGTCATGGAAATGGTTAACGAATGGCTACCCGGGAACAGCAGCCTTTAAAAGCCAAATTGATTCAGTTTCAAAACAGGAACCAGCACCCTTTGTGAACTCTGTGAGGAACGTGAGGAAACTGTTGCGCATTTAGTGTCAGAATCTTTGCAGCTGGCGCAGAAGCAATACAAAGAATGGAGGCATGATGTTACAGCCAAAGTTTTACAATGTGAACTATGTAAACGTAATAATTTGACACACTGTGAAAATTGGTATGAGCATACCCCAGAACGAAAACATAATAAACCGGACATTCCAATCCTAAACAAACAAACATGATCTTGTTCGATTATTGATGTTGCCTGCCATTTGACACAATGGTCGGGGTAAATGAGAATGAAAAACGTAATAACTATCAGGACTTGAAATGGGAAGTGATGAGAATCTGGGGTCGTAACAACATGAACGTCATCCCAATCATCATTGGAAAGCTTGGCATCATTTCAAAGTTTCATGGGCTGGTTTAATAACATCAGCCTAAACATTATTTTGGTAACAGTACAGAAAGCGTGCCTATTAGGAACAGGGAAGATTCTTCGCTATATGTTGAATATCTGAGGCTACCGATAGTCGCTTGATATTGGGCATAAACAATTAGCAAAACTAAATCTTGAGCTGTGATATGAACTTTAGAAAATAATAACAATAATAACAACAACAATAATAGAAAGGAGAAGAAGCAGAAGAAAGAAAAATAAGAAAAAGGAGAAGAAAAAGGAGAAGAAAAAGGAGAAGAAAAAGAAGAAGAAGAAAAAGAAAAAGGTAAAAAAGAAAGAAGAGGAAGAAGAAAATGAAGAAAAAGAAGAAAAAAAGAAGTCGCAACCTACAAAAAATTTTATTAGCATCTGCATCAGCAGCTCAAAACACGAAATTCAAATAACAGTATTGTGGACAAGAGAACAAAATGGTCTTACCACGTGTGTGCTTTGGGAAGGCGTTCAGAACTTGAATCAATCAGATTGATCGTAAAAAGTCGTGGCCCGTTAGATCCAGTAGATCCTGTAAGAAAAAATATACACGAATTGCTCTTTAGTATAAAAAAAAACATTATATGATCATCAACAAGTCGAATGCGCACACCAATATGATAGCATCTGTAAACGATAAAAGGGAAACTAAGGATGCACTAAGGTACCTAACTTTGCAATTGATGGTGGTTTGAGGGGATGTGGCTTTGAGGGCATGGTGGGAAGAATATGTGCGCATGTAACAACTCGATTATTCACGGCTTTTGGTAAACTCGGCTGTTAAACGAGGAGAGGTTTCTTCACATGTGCCCATGAGAATGCCGCAATAGGCATGCGTGCCTCTCCACACCAAATAAATGAAATATGAAATGCTAAACGCCGACATTTTGGGTTAGGCTTATAGATACGTCGTCACGCCTTCGCCACGCACCTTGTGTGTACATTATGATAATATCGCTTTAAACTCGTCCAATTCAATGAGATTTAGTCAGTGTTCAATGTTACTTGGAACAGGCTGCAGTAAGTAGTTGGCAAAGATTAAAAAACTATAGCTATAGCAACGCACAACTTCCCCGCCTCCCGCAAATAAAATCTGCAAGAAAATATCAGCGACATTAAAATGGAGGTGGTGTAAAAATAAAAAAAAAGGTAAAAAGCAAATTACTTCCGTCTATGAAGAATAAGTGCTTCCAACGGGCACGATTGATTTTCAAGCTGATATGATCTCCCGTTAAAAAACAACTAGTGGCTACATCTAATATTCAGTTAAACAGTTAAAATAGTTATCAACTGATAAATCAGAGGATAATTAACGTAGTTTTAGCTCCTGGATTACTCTTCTGATATATTACATACTGTCATAAACAATGATCTATAAATAAGTTCCCCTTGTCCTTTATTTGGTAGCCCTGCGCCGTATCGCCCCTTTCTTAATTGTCTGAAACCATTGCATCACTTGATCCTTGGCTTCCCTTGCTAATTTTACCTTACCTGAAACTGTCCTAGATTCCGATTTCACCTATTCTTAGTTTTCTACAACAGCTAATAACATGCAACTTGGTAAGGCAATCCCTATTCCCGTGATGCTGAGAACTAATTCTTTTGGTTATTTAAAGTGTAGCATAAACGTGAGCGGATTCAACTAAGTGCCTGCATAAGTACTCAAAAAAACCCCTTTCGAATGCGAATCGGCAACTTTCTGACGGCTCTGACAGTCAATCTCGTAAGTCAACACTCTCTCTCCAAAATTTTGTGGTTTTAATCATTTGGCAGGTTGCAGGTCATCATTACAGAAGGCAATGCAAAATACTTACTTCAGTCAGATAGCTGACTTCAACTAAAGCTAAGTGCTGAATATCAAGCCTGATCAAACAAAATTGGAACAAAAGTTTTTGTGGAAGAATATTTCATCAGTCAGAGTGACGATTACAATCAGGTCAGCTTTGTTTCTAATGATACACTAACGATATAAATAAATGCTAAAGATTTTACCTTGAAGTGCTTTAAATCCTTGTACTGGGACCCTTGAAGACCCTGTCACAAATTGGAGCAGCCTTGCCCGTTTCTCTTCATCGAATGATTCTACCACCTGCAAGAGAAAAATATTAACGATACTGCAGTCACTACCTCGAAGACATTTTGGATAAATGGCTAGCCAATGGAAAATTATCAAATTATCGTAAAATAAATTATTGTTGTTGTTGTTGTTCACCTGAGTCCTTTCGATACCAGTTTTTCTGTGTAGTACAAAGATTTATTCTATTGTTTACTAAACTTTATTCGTAGTTAATACTTGTTTAGGGTGCTTCCCTTCGTCTTAAGCTTATCAGCGAGCACAGTGGCATAAAATAAACAAAATATAACAAACCAATCTGTGAAACTATTTAATGACTTCAAAATACTTTTTCGGGAATTTTCAACAGAACCAAGATTCTCGTAAACATAAATAAATACTCTGGCAACATGCTCACGAGTCAAAATTGAGCATGAGTTTATCTTCTCACCTCTGTATCTATTTAACCATAAAGAGCTACGGTGGTGCGATAAAATTTATGAAGGTTTCCTATACAAGAAAAACAATGTGATACGCTGACCATCATTATGTGCTCCCGTGTGAAAATACACTACCCATTTGTTTCAATACTACCTTCATTATAAAAGGCTTAACTTTTCTCCGATAATCCCAAAATTTCAACGGGTAGATAAAACAATGGTCCCACTATCAAGTAAAAAGCATAATGGTACAATAATGACTAATAATGATAACAAATTTATAGGGAAATTAATAAGAGGACGTAGTTTAATTGTGGCTGGCAGTTAAAGGTGGATGAACCTATATTAAATATACAGTACAAATGAGATGTTAAAAAGAAATGTAAAAGAACTAAAAACATCCTTTGCTAACGTCTGTTTTAACTTTCTGACCTTCATCTTTCTAGTTAATAGTAGTACAATACACTGTGGTTTAGTTTATTGTTCTCAGTAAAAAGAGTAGAAGTATAAAAGTAAAGGGATTGTGCAACTCAGTTTGATATAAAATATTACTGGCGTGTGGTCTAGACGTATAGATGATTAAAATCTTGTTGATATCTTAGTTCTAACAATGTACTTAGAATTACTTGATTACCGATGTTACCAAAAATAGGCTTTGTTTCTTATCTCTTTTAATTTGAGTGCAGCAACTTTTCGTTTGTTTTTTATCATGTTAGGTTTCCACATTTTGTCCAAGAAAAAGCACAATAATAACAGACAGCTGAAATTGACCTCTTATCCAAAAGCTGGAGATCTTGTACATCACGCCGTATAACTGAGAAAATAAATACAAACTAAAAATACACAAACAAACAAATAAGCCTATTTAAACTGTAATTCGCTGTAGTGACAATGTTCTAATATTACCTGCCAAAACCATTTGACAATATCATGGTCGACGGTGCAATGTTTCAACCTCGTGTGCGATTTCCAATCATCAAGATCAATTTTACCCAGACCACAGATGACAAGCTAAAAATGACAATTCAATATGCTATTAGCTGAACACCAGGTGTAGCAAAATCGCATCATCAAATCTGCCGCCAAAGAATTATCACCCATCTTTCCCCAGATAAGCTAGCTAATCCATACATGGCAGAAACCCAATGTTTTTTTGAAAATCGCCCACAGTGGAGCCTACTCAAGAAAATTCCAATATCTATCAACATATAGCCACTACAACAAACTTCAACTGATAAACAATTGTATTTCGCCGTTATCAAAGTCACCAAAACATCAAAAACAACTTATCTTACAATGCCTGCGTTCAAGTCAAAATAAACATCTAGACAAAGGGGAAAAAAGGACAAAACAAAACTTAACTATTGATGTTACCTGTGAAAAATATTACACGCAGCAAAAACCCACCTCCCAATCCCCCCAAACCCCAACAATACCAAGATCAAGTTATATTGTCGAAAGTGGGCTATCAAGAATGACGAGACTTTTATCGGTAGCAGTCATAGCTTGCCTAATTTACTCCAATTCAAAATAACAAATAATTTAAAAGAGTCTATAAGGAGTTTCTTCAGCAATTATTTAACGTATTATACCTGTTAAGCGTTGTCGTCGTCAAGCAAGGTTTCGAATCGCTATAGAATAGATATTAAGCCGTCCATAGCGCTGTGCGAACTTTGACGATTAACTACAGATAGCAAAATACACAATTATCAACAAAAACTGTCCAGTTTGACACCTACTGGTGAACCAGATTGCATCATCATACATAAGGGTATTTTGTAACAAGATTATATTCAAGTGCCTCTTTCTTTGCCTTCGGGCGGGAAGGAATGAAATACTTGCTTCCATGTTCAGCCTCTGCTTTAATCAATCGTTTTGATCATGTTATTCTCCTCACCAGTAGGTACTCGTGAAATGATGTAGTATCTATTTTTAAACAGAAGATAACGCCGAAAACTCGTCTTGATATCTGCATGAGTCCTGCTATCATACTCTATATAACTTTACAGGTAGAGAAATAAAATCCGTTTACCTCGAGTTCCCTTTCGTCAAACATTTTCATCAAATGATTAGGAACGAGTTCATTAAAGCCCTTCATGAATGATTCAAATTGTTGCTCAATACCTTGTTTTAAGCGATAATTTACAAATAACCTAAACAAAAGAAAAAACGAAAAAAGTTTCTTGACTATATGGTTAATGTATTTATATCACGTTGACAGTACAAATGAGATTTAAGTACCATAAAACACATCTAAAAATAAACAAGAAAACAAGAAAACATCTTTCGTTAAAACTAAAGTACAACTATTACAGTGACGTTCAAAAAACCAAATCACTTTTAATCAATAAACTTCACAAAAAGGGAACAAAAAACAGAATGAAAAAAAGGAAACATAGAATTGTGCAACTCAGAAGTCCATATTTTGTAAGAGGCAGATATGGGGAAAGGAATTGACCAATAGCCATCATTTCTCAACAAATAAATGTGTGCTTTCTAAAAGATAGCACCTTTATTGCAGCGATTTACTGAACTCCTTCAACTCACAATGGGAACACATAAAATGTAGAGTTGTTTCGCATCGCAACTTACCGATACGTGACAGATTTTATATCGTCGTCAGACATATCTGCATGGCCCCTCCTTTGCCAAAAACCTGTAAGATAACGCGTCTCTCTCCTTCAACCTGTATTATCGTTATTTAAATGGGGTCCAAGACCCTCCTATCTCGCACAAAACAATGCCAGTGTCATATGGAAAATTAGCCCGACTTGTTAAACATTACAGGATGAGGCAGTAATAGTATTTGATACTTATTCTGTGCAGCTACGATAAAAAGCCATCTCTAATCAAATCAGTCTGTTTAAGTATAAACTTACTGAACATATTCTTTTTTATTGTCTTCATCCACTGGTATATCTTGTCCATTGGGTTTGAGATCGAATGATGTTAACTGACCAAAAGAGCTGTGCTCAATAGCGAAGGATTGATAAATGACATTTGTGACGTCGTTTTCCCTGAAAGGACAAAATGGAAGTATCTTCTAGCAACGTAAAACACAAGAAAAAAAGAGCTAAGATTACTTCTGTCTATCTTCCCTCCCTCCCTGTCTGTCTGTCACCTTCATTCCTTTTCCTGTTTCTGTAGGCGTAAATACACGCGTACATAATACACTCACGTGCAGGTAAAGGAAGATATCTAGTGATTACAAGGTATCAAATCACACGGTAATAAACCTGGTTCTCGGTGGAGATAACTTCATTCAATTTCACACATTATGCGTAGGTACACAGATAAACAACCATACATTATACCCCACCCCACCCATATATATATTCACACACATACACATTTATATACGTACGTACATACATACAAACACACACACACATATATACATACATACATACANTGTCTATCTTCCCTCCCTCCCTGTCTGTCTGTCACCTTCATTCCTTTTCCTGTTTCTGTAGGCGTAAATACACGCGTACATAATACACTCACGTGCAGGTAAAGGAAGATATCTAGTGATTACAAGGTATCAAATCACACGGTAATAAACCTGGTTCTCGGTGGAGATAACTTCATTCAATTTCACACATTATGCGTAGGTACACAGATAAACAACCATACATTATACCCCACCCCACCCATATATATATTCACACACATACACATTTATATACGTACGTACATACATACAAACACACACACACATATATACATACATACATACATACATACATATATACATACATGGTGATTGCTCCACCTTGAAAGATGATTGCCGTCTATGACTTCAGCTGTTGTCAGTAAAACGTCTGTCTTTCCTTGCGAGACCTCATAAGTGACTTTGGAGACCAGCTTCTGATCTGGAATGCTTAAAACATAGGTGACCAATGAAAGAAGAAGCTTCCACTGGGTTGATGGTACCACTTTATGCAATTTGGTGTCTGTGTACAGCCATGCGTCTTTTGAGACCTGGCGCTGATTTGCAAACCTTGCTACACATCACACATGACAGATTGTGTGGCCTTGGAGGGAGGTTAGAACGTGGCATTGATCTGAAATGGGACTTAAATGATTGACAAAGCCAGCTTTTGAAAGAAGAATACGATCACATTTGTCACACTTCCAGCTCTTTGTACCTTCATCAAGGTTGTTCTCCCATCCTTTGGGCAATCTACGCGTTAACCGTTCATGTTCCAGGCGACTATTTTCAAACAATGCACAACCTGTCTTCACGTGCCTTCTCCAAGTCGCTCTTTCCAAGGCTAGCCTTTCCTAGTTTCTTCAGGTTTTCTTTGATACAGTCTTTGTATCTTCTTCTGGGTTTACATACATACAAACATACATACACTACATACATACACTACATACATACATTACATACATACATACATACATACATACATACATACCCACACTACTAACAATAGCAACAATAGCAACAATGGTGTACCTATGTGGCTACTGCTAGAAAAAATATTTACTAAACATGCAACAAAAAGTATATTATTACTGTTGACTAAATAAAAAATATCTTGTACTTACAAGATCCACTTTAAGCTTCTAAAGAGTTCAGGATCGACATCTTCAACGTCTTCCAAGTTGTTCAACTTGGTTAACATTAACTAAATGGGAAACAAAAATTGTACAAAAAATAGGTTTAAATATTCATAATTCTCTTTTTTAAAGGAGTTGAAATAAAATGTATAAATGAAAAACCAAGAGAAAATATTCTAAAAGAATCTTGTCTAATCTCTGCGCGATAACATCAACCCACCATCAAATGTAAAGTCATTTCTTTTTAACCTTACACTAGGCCCTTCCCGTTTTCTTGTAAGCAATATCATACATGCTCTGTTAATTATTGACATACTGTCTGGTTGAAGTCCTGTGATAAAATGGAACACCAACAAACCCAACATGAAGTGTTTAAGTCACATCAAATAGTTACCTCGGTGCATAAGAGTCAGAGTGAAAGGTGTCCTTCAAGGTATTAAATATCAAGCTTAAAGTTCTGCTTGTCAGTATTCAGTTGCTTGCACTTTGCACATAAATAAACACGGCTGATGGCGTTAATAAACAAAGAAATATTTAAATAGCCCTATCGACGCACTTTCATGGTCAGGATCGGAAAAGGAGATATATTAAATTAATATATGAGAGGGGGGGGGGGGGGGGGATAAAAAAGGGAATGTCAAACAGAATTTCGTACACATTTTTCTTCGAAAACTTTATCCACGACGTAAAAAAATTTCACTTGATACTTGTGGTGTAACCAGACCTTGCATTCTGGTTCCCATCCGGCTTAACAAACAAACAAACAAACATACATACATACATACATACATACATACATACATACACACATACATACACATACATACACATACACGCGTGTTTGAGTGCCATTTTAAGCCAGTCGTCCTTCAACACAAATGTCTAAATAAAACATTTTTCTATCCGTGATAATTTTCTCGACTGATATCCAGTAAGGATGATCAGGATACAAAAAAATGTAACGGTATTACACTGAACAGATGTAATTAGTGCTTTTACTTTAATTCAATTTAATAAAAGGTTTTTCAGGAGAAGAGGATATCGACTGATTTTTGGAGTTAACAACACTTGTTTCATACTTATGGCTATGCCAAGAAACCCAGCCCCTACTCGCCCCTTACCCTATAATATCAACTATGAGCCNACATACATACATACATACACACATACATACACATACATACACATACACGCGTGTTTGAGTGCCATTTTAAGCCAGTCGTCCTTCAACACAAATGTCTAAATAAAACATTTTTCTATCCGTGATAATTTTCTCGACTGATATCCAGTAAGGATGATCAGGATACAAAAAAATGTAACGGTATTACACTGAACAGATGTAATTAGTGCTTTTACTTTAATTCAATTTAATAAAAGGTTTTTCAGAAGAAGAGGATATCGACTGATTTTTGGAGTTAACAACACTTGTTTCATACTTATGGCTATGCCAAGAAACCCAGCCCCTACTCGCCCCTTACCCTATAATATCAACTATGAGCCAAATCCAATCCAATTCATAAAAAAATCTAATACCACTGTCATGTTAGCTACTCCTCAGTATCCATTATATGATGTTAATGATAACAATAATTATAATAATACGTTTTACTATATTTCATATTATATTACAGTATATTATATTACATTACATTATTATATAATATAATATAATATAATATTATATATTATATTATATTATATTATATTATATTGTCACAAGAATGTAATGTCCTCCTGACTTCAGCTTTAAACATTCTGACACTGTATGGGCAACAGTTTCCTTACACTTCCCACAAGTCTACAAAGGGGGCTGGTTCCTGTTTTGTCAATTTGAAAATGAATCGGTTTGGCTCCCAAAGGCTACTATTCCTGGGTAGCCATCATCTTTCACTCGGTTGCTTTCTTAAGGTCGCCATGCGTTAACCAGTTCCATGACTATTTGTCTTTAAACTCGGTGTTCTAACAGAAGACACTATGCACCTCTTTACAGTTCAAGTTGTTATTTTTTCGCTTTTGCCTAATTTCACTCTTTGGTGTACCCTGATCGATTACTTGATCTTTCCATCATATCTTCCAGCATAGGTTCTTCGTTCGCTTTCCGAGATATACAGATGTAAACAGTTCTTTTCAATAACGATACGTGTCTGGACGCTAGTCATCTCTATAGCACCTTCAGATCGTTTTAAGCTAGAGTCTGTCTGTATCGCCTCTTATGTGGAACATGGTATGGATAATCCACTATTTTTCGTGTTTCCCTGTCAAGCTTTTACAGTTTATTATTACCATCATTATTATAAATTATCATCATCATTAGTAGTAGTTTATTACTCCTAATTACGTATGAAATATTACTCAAAGTCAGGGTTAATTAATGAACCAAGAATCAAAGTGGCATAAGTGCCCACAGCTTGTTCACCCTACTAGAAAGGTTGCAGTTTACACGTGTGTGGTTCCCACTAATACGTTTCTGCAAATCTCTGCATTTCCATGATGGTTACACTCTTTTTGTCATTGTCGACTATTTTTTGAAAGTGACCGGAAATTTAAACCAGACAACAGATATAGCAGCCACCATTATCTCGCGTCTTTGCAGGATTTTCTGTCGCGCTTTGTCTTTTACAGCAATAGTTACAGATAATAGAACTCAGTTTACGTCACAAGAATTTAATTAAGATATTGTACATAGTATCATATAATACGTATGTTCAATATTCCCCTATTACTACAATGGAAGCTAATCACTTTTATCTTCTTTAAGGGCAGTACAATGAGGCTAAAATAGACCCAAGGGGAGAATAACTGGCATACCAAAATAACAAAACAAAGGGGAAAGAATAGTGCAAAATATCAAAAGCTTTTGGGTAGGAACATGACACAAAAGCGAAGATATTACTGTAATTTTCGAATACATCAGGCTAATTGGTTACAGCGATTTTGGCAATGGTTTCAGTGGGTACAATCTGACGCCATAAAGACACACAGAAAAAAAGCATGATACAAAGATGATTAGAAAGAGCGTTCTTTCATTCAACGTCTGCATTTAAGGGAATATAAATACTTCACAACAAACAAAACGATTTCATCTCACTTTCGTATTCATACCTTGTAAAATGGCATTGTAAAGCCACCATCAATATAGTGCCCATGGAATACTATGAAAAAAGAGAGACAGGAAAATATCTAATTCGTCTAATATTATTATCGAAAACAAAAAACCTTAAAGAATGTTTTGTGTTTGAAATATAATTAGGAATTCTAGCATTGTAAGATACCGAAGTTCATAAGAAATGTAAAGGTCAATAATTACTACTAATTATGGGTCAATTGCAACCGGCTTGAAATTGTGTAGCCGGCAATTAAAAATATGGTAAGCTAAATAAAAAGGAATAAAACAACGATATTATTTTTAAAAGTTAACGGTCTAGACACAACAATAGCATATACTAATTTTTCTACCTTTAATTGTGCTACCATTTCTTTCCAAAATAACAGCTATCATCAAAACAACCGGATAAATTAGCACATGTTATTAATTTGAAACATGCTGTGGTGTGGGTAGCACCATGATCCTCAAGCTTTCTTCGGCACCCTGGTAAAAGAAAGGGGGTCTCATTCCAATACACGTTACTTAAAATGGGCTCTTTTTTCCTCTTTGACCCATGGAATGTTTTGATTCCCCAACGAAGGAAACAGGACAGTTCTTACAATGTAGTCTGTAAACTTGGTTGTTCCACTCATTTAAGTGAGATTGGGTCGTTTGGTTTTGAGAGAATCGAAAGGACCCACTTGAAGAGAGGAACAACGTAGGTTCGTATTTCGTACTGGCGTCAAGCTTATTGTTGCTGACATTTCCTTGCCAATTAACAAAACAAAATATAGAACACAAGGTGGAAAATGTTGAAATTTGGCTTACCTGCAATACCAACAATTCTACCAACAAAATGGAAATAGGACAAATGATCCTAAAACAAACAAATAAACAAACACACAAATAAAACTCAGACCACATCACGTAATACGTTAACCTCAATTTCTCTACTGTTGTCAGTATAAGGGCAAGGTGGCAACAGAATATTTGCCCCACATAGACTTTGAAGGAGACCAGGAAAACAATCTGCTACACGAAAAATACTATTAACAACAGCTATCGAAATAAAAGAGCAATTTTACAATCGGTTTGTCTATTTATGTCATACTACTAAACATCTGTCAATATACTTCATGTTTTAATCTGTTTCATTAATTAATTTTATCCTTAAAACCCACCCATTTTTCTATCCCAGTTTCTCCTACCAAAATTAATTCTGTCGTCAACAATAAATGAATGTAAAATTCTTTAGCTTCATCTTACACCTATATCAGAAGCCTTAATTATAACATAGTTCCATATCTTGTACCTAACCTGCCGATGAAGTACTACTATGTTCTGCAACAATAATTCCTTACCAGGAGAAATAAAAAACGATTAAAATGCTTTACGGGAGATTTCTGTCGACCGCATACCTAAAACTATTCAGCGGAAACAATTCAAATGAAGACAAACGCATTTAAACAACGTCATACATACCGGGTTAATTCCGGAGTCTGGATTAATTTCAAGTGTATATTGCGAATCCTTTGAGTACTGGAAGAGGCCATAGTACGGGTTGAACATTTCGTGAGAAAGTAAATAAAGCCATTCCCTTTAGAAAGCAAAATAAATAAATAAATAAATAAATAAATAAATACTGAAGAATGCAACACGAGGAGAATAAATTTCCTGATGTAGTATGTTTCATGACAAAATTAAAAGCAATTCTATCAGATGACTACACGAAAATTTAAGCACCGTTTAAAGTCTTCTTAAAATTTACTGGGAATTGGCTATCCCGACGTTATGGTGCTACAAACCTTAAAATCACGAAAAACATTGATGCTAATAAACTTGCTAATGTACGTCGAGATATTTTTAGAAATAAGCGGTTGAATGACGCGCAAACTGATGTAATACGGGATGAAATTCGACATCAAACTACTGAAGAATCTGAGGTTGATGTCGGAAGTGAAAATCGAGAATCTTCAGATGAACTAGTAAATTTGACACCTGCACTGATTGAGAATAGAATACGTGAAGTGAGAGGCTAAGAAAGAAATAGTTAGAAATGTGTACATGGTTGGGGTTGTTGATGATTTCGTTGAAAAAAATAGAAAAGAATCAGGCTGCCGGGAAGATATAGTATGTGAACTTGCAATTACTGAACAGAACGAGATGGAAAACCGCGACGCACTACCTAAGCTAACATTCTCTTCAAAAACAAACCTGACTATTAAGCTTTATAACGTTGATCTAAGCGAGATATTTAATGAAACCCAGAAGGATTTAACCTCCATCAACAATCTAATATACTCAACAGCAAAAGCTACCACTCAAAACCTAGGCATTAAAGAAAAAAAGAAAAATCCTTAACAAATTAATAAGAAAATGACAATAAAGAAGGAAATAAGAGTTTCTGCGGGCAGAGATCTCGATTCTTGATGAGTTAACGAAAGGAACAGACGTGAAAACTAGGAAAAGCAGTAAAGTTAAAAGGAAATACAATATCATTGATCAAGTCTCCCTTGATACGGCCAAGGAAGTCTTAAAACAAAAATACGAGTAACAGCGCTGCGATTGGGAAGACTTGATAAACCGAATAAGTTCTACAGGCAGAACATCTTCAAAACTGATGCTAAAAAGTTCTAAAGATAATTTGGAAAGAGTAAGATTGAGGTAAAGGAGGCACCTGAGTGAGGTCGAAGAGCAACAGTAGAACATTTTACGATCGAGGAATTGCCCTTTTCCCTAGCGAAATGGCAAAAGTAGAAATTCTCACGATTGGATAAGATTCCGAATTTCTGGCTGAAGTCTCTAAGTGAAATACATAAACACCTAACGGCGTCTTTGAATGAAATCATCACTAAAACAGAAACCTTACCGGGTTGGTTAACACAAGGCAAGAGATATCTTCTCCCGAAACCAGAAGATACAAAAAAACCGAAAAACTATCGCCCTATTGCGTGCTTGACGACAACCAACATCAGTAAACAATGACAGAATGTATAATTTCTTTGAGACTCTTCCTCAAGAACAGAAAGGCTGCAAAAGGAATCAAAAGGTGATTGGATGTTAAAACTAGCAAGCAGGCACGACAGGAGTAAAAAACTGCACTCGGTTTACAAAGAAACTATTCTAGTTCCAGAAATTTGAGAAAAAAAAACAGGTGTGGAAATGACCGAAGAAGATGAAGATGGGCATAAAGCCACAGTAACTGTGAAGAAAGTTAAAATGAATGCTAAACGTAAAGCACAGAAACAGCTTAGCGATCGCTGTAGCCAGAAAGCTCTGCATGGACAGTATTCTACCCGAAGCCAAGACGCTGATGTAGATCAAGATGCAAAGCATCGGTGGCTGAAGAGTCCATGAATTAAGGCAGAGACGGCGGGCTTCATCATCGCAGCCCAGGATCAAAGCTTATTTATCCGGAAATACCAAGCAAACATACTGAAGAATGGAGCTGACCCTAAGTGCCGATTTTGTGACCAGCACATGGAAACAATAGATCATCTTGTGTCTGGATGTCCGGTACTTGCTCCGAACGACTATTGCAAACGCTACGACCGTGCTGGGCAGTACGTCCACTGAGGTATACGTAAACATTTTGGTATTGAAACCAACCCCAACTTGTATGAACAACATCCACTACCAGTCACGGGGGGGGGGGGGGGGGGACATGTTTCTATGAGACTTCCTGTTCAACACTGACCGGGCGATTCAAGCCAACCGTCCTGACATATAATTAAAGATGAGAAAAACAAAATGTGCACTTTAATTGACATGAATGTGCCAAGTGAGAAAAATATGTTAAGAAAGAAAGTCAAGGAAGAATGTGGAACGTCATAGCTAGAACTATTCTAATCATTGTCGGGAGACCTGAGATGATTAAGAAGGGGCCTCGAAAACATATAGAGAAAATACATGGAGAGTATAAACTACAACAACTCCAGAAAATTGTCCTCACATGCACTGCTCATATTCTTCGAAAAGCACGCTCAAGTTGATGCCGAAAAAGTCATAAATCATTCTATTTTTTTCATACAGCTTTTTTACAAACTTTTTGGTAAAAGCAGGCATGGGTGTTCTTAACATCCCGATTACTATGCGCGGCAACTGGAAACAACAGACGTTAATGGGATAAGAAAGTAAGTGACCATACATGGCTTAGCAAATGATAACAATCCACTCTAGAATACCATCTGAAGTGAGCCACGATGACTTTTGAACTCCCAGGGGCCCGACTCTGATGCCAATTCGTATTCGGATCTTTTTTCATTACGAAATTCCTGTTTTCCTAAAGAAATCGGTCAAAGAATACATATCGGAATACTTCCACTGTTTCGTTTGAGCTTTGAACCAACCCAACCTATTCTTTACATTTCTCTTAACGTATTTACACGCTTGTTATGCGATTAGAAAAGTACCGTACAGTACCTTGCAATCCCACCGTAATCAAGGCCATCTTCTCCTTTAAAGCGAATCATTAGTCTCTTCCTTAAATCTCTGCACCTCATTTTCATAACAGACCTATAAGACTCCTGTAAAGATAAAAATGAATTAATTTAGGGTGAATATTGGTACTTTCTACTTTTATTACGTGGCTCATTTGTAGCAAGGCCAAAAGCTGGTAGGAAAAACTTAAATTTCTTCAACTTTTAATTGCGGAACGAACTCTCCTAGTTTAGTTTAGAATAGCTAACTAATCTGCACACAACTGATACTTATTACATTTTTACATATTATACATGTACAAACAAACATACACACACGAACACTGACACACGAACGCGCACACCCGAACACACGCACACCCACGAACACACACACGAACGAATACACAGGGACACACACACACACGAACGAATACACAGGAACACACACACACGAACGAATACACAGGAACACACACACACACGAACGAATACAAACAAACACACACACACACACGAACGAATACACACGAACGAATACACACAAACACACACACACACACACAAAACAACACAAAACCACACACACAAAACCAACCACAACACCCCTTAAAAGCCGTCTCATAAACACACATATAAATGCAAAAAAAACACACAAAAAAGCAAGGGCGACACAAAA
>RDPX01000497.1:119330-129458 GCA_003991215.1 Morbakka virulenta | reverse complement strand
CAGCTGCAGCATTTCCAAATATTCTGGGAGTCCAAAGGGTTGATTTAACACCACAACCCATACTTGAACAACTATGTAACAGAGTCTCTTGGATGTTTACGTTAATCTTCACTGAAAACCTGTGATAGCATCCAATACCTCTTGTTGCTACATACCCTTGGTAAAATCTGATTGTTTTGCATAATACTTCAATGTACCTATTTCTTCAGCCATGTTCATACGATATATAAATACTAAAAATTAAAAAAACCTATCCTCTTGCTTCACCTGATTCGATCTGTTCTTAACTTGGTCTTTGTATTTCTAAGAATGAAGTCAACTTCAGCTAATTGTTTACATACATTACTTGCGATCAATGGATCTATCAAATATTCCATATTTACCAAATGATACTAAAGAAATTTTACAAATCAAGAAGTTTTACAACAAGTTGAGGAGAGCAGAATGCTTATAACAACTATAAGAAATCGCCAAAGGAAATGGATCGGACACGTTCTGAGACACCAGAGTATGTTAAGAAATATCATTGAAGGACGGTTGCCTGGAAAACGAGGCAGAGGAAGGAAAAGAATAACTTTATTAGAACAGTTCAAAAAGCAAGTTAGTGGAAGAATGGAAAATTATTCAGATATCAAGCGGAGAGCCGAGGATAGAGATGGATGGCGTGTATGGCGCTAAACCTGTCTGAGGACAGATTACTTACAAGACTAAATAAAATCTATCAAAGAATTTCTGTCCTGAGCATTGTACGGTTCATAGGTCTGTATCCCCATTATCACCCTCCAGCTCTTAAAAATGAACCCAACGTCGTTAGCTGACAGTCATTTATTTTTGCGATTTGGAAAAAGAAAAAGAAGAAAGAATCAGCCAAGTAATTGAATATAATTACACGACTGTGGTTATCTAAAATGAAAACTTTGTTAGCACATACAAATCCTGCACTTCTCTCAACAACTTATGCCTACCAAAAAATACAAAAAGGAATGTTGATGGAGCACGAGGTTTAGATACAGAAACACTCTGCAGTGTGCTTTAACAGGAGCACAATGTAAACTGGCCATCAGAAGGGAGAAATACCTTTGAAGACAGTTCCCAACCTTATGAAATATTGGAAATTCTGAACTTTATGGACTCAGAGGAAACCATAGATGTAAAAGCTTTATCATGTCTTGAGTTGTAAGCTTATCAAATGAAATTTTTCTTATAATTAATCTTTTAGGCAGTTATCTATTGGAAGATAACAATCAGAGTATATTCGCGATTGCATTAAACGAAGTGTGTAACAAATCAATAATAATATCATTCAAAAGTAAACATTTAAAACAGCTAAATTGGTTGAACTTAAAAGAAAAGACCAAACTGCATCAATGGGTCCATTACCTTGTTGGCCTTCCCCATTGGACAGTTCTTGTCACGTGATTGATATACTGTATTCTACCATTTGGTGTTCTCCGTTCTTCCCACCTAAATGGTAATATTTTACAGAGAGAAAAAAGTCGAATCACAATATTTATCTTATATTTGGTATGTAAGTTGGTGTTCATCAATATAGTAAGTTGTTCTTCGAGGTTACTTCATTGCCTTCTAAATTTTTATCATGCCACTATTTCATTCCACGGTTAGTTCATATCAATTCAACTAAGCCATAAAACTCTCTTTCCACATGCTCGCTACTTGCAATCAGAAAAACTGATCGGAAAATTTGTTTGTTAAAATTAATTAATTTCGTTTCAAAGAATACAATCGATAAATTGCCTTCAAATTGTACTAAAAATCGCATGTCACCCATTTTAGATTTTTTTTAAAAACATACCATTCATTATTCATTTAAAAGATTTTTTTTCCTACCAAAAATCCAGATAAACAAATAGCATCCTGTTTCAGTACCTTTTAGTGCACCACAATGATTTTTCAGTTTAAATGTATTTTATGACTTTTTTGCCAGTCGTGGCAAATCTCCAGGCAATGAAATTTAAACTCTTGACTTTCTAAACAATTTTGAACCCAGATTTGTAAATGTATAAACTTTACCTGGAACCTACAGTTTCGATTAATTATTTCTAAAATGGTGTGGAGAATGCAATCAACTATCTTACTTCATGGGGGGAAGTTGATCAAACTGAGGAAATGAAAGGTGTTCAAACTTCTCATTTTCTATTATGCCTGTATGATGACAAAATTCTATACCAGTTGTGACTTGATTTCACACAGTATTTTGATACTAAAGTTAAATTTCTGCATCCATCATGCCTTTTATCAACCTATTTGTGAAGATAGAGGCATTTCTAAATTAAATGACAAATTTTATAAGCACGCACAAAACACACTCACTATCCAGTTGGCATGTATCCGTGGCTTGCACAGATATGCCATTTGACGGCTGCTCGCAGGTCTGTTTGCCATTTGGTTCGGAGACCAGTGCCAGACAATGTGCAAATTTGCAGTCATCATTTTAGACACAGTATTATCCATTTTCAGTGTATAAGTTAGTTTACCTGTACTGTACTGTACTCTTACAGCAAAAGCATAGTTCATTAAGTGTAAAATTACTAAGTTTCTAAGGGCAACATTTGATGCACGAAAGAGTACCATCCATTTTCTACAATAATACTCTTGATAACAACCCTTCAGTTGTTAGTCTATATTTGGCTTTCCTACATTTTTCAAACAACAACATAAACTAATAGCCTTGGCTGATTGCATTCTAAAACAAAAGTTTTATGAGAGGGCACCTGGGGGCAAAATTGGGGGCAATTATAGGCATTTTGTTTAATTCAATATTTTTTTTTTCTATTTTCTGCGTATACTAAGCATTAAAAAATTTCGAAAGTCAAAGTTTATATCGAAAAAAAATGGTAATAAAATGTGTAATTAATGGTATGGTTTTTCTATTATTTTTTTTTAAGATTTCAAATGGAAGATGTATGCTATTTCAAACATAATTTGAAATATTTTTTGGTTCGATTTCAAAAGTGAAGTCTTGTATTTACTCATCTGACAGCCAACACCTACCATACAAAAAAATAGTCAATTCAAGCCAAAAGACAGTATAGGTTATAAAATTATTTTCATTTGCATTTCTGTATGAAACAATGTAAAGTAATCTCCAAGCAAAATGTGGCATTTCACTTAAGTGGAAGAAAACTAAACAAATTAAGTTTTTCTTAAAGTGTATTCATTTCATTGTTCAAATCCTGTTAATTGCTGGTAAAAAAAAAAAATGGTCACATGACTGGCAATAATAGTATGGCTATCAGCACCATGTCACTACAATATAAACATGCCTTAGGGTATCCAAGAAGGCAACCCCCACGTGGTGATGCCTGGATGCTGATTAGCTAGGTTATCCTGACTGGTTGGTAACGAATAGCCTTTATTTCAAGCTGTTCTTCCGTGCCATGGAAGAAATCGATCTCGTCGTTGATGTCAGTTCGAATCTGGTTCGTCGTCGATTTGGAGAATTTTTTGCCTCCAGCAGCTTACACACACACACACACACACACACACACACACACACACACACACATGCCTTAATTATTAAGCAAACAATAGAGACAGAAAGATATCCATAGGTAATGCAATGTAATAATACAACATATCACAAATACATATCAAAAAGCACAAGTAACACCTACCCAGGTGGCAAGTCATAAATATCAGCACAGACTGCTGGTGTTGAAGATACATTTCCTCTTGAATCTACCACAGCATTTGAGCCCATTCGTTCACGAGTCATGATACTCACTAAAAATCAATATTAATATATTAATAATTCACTTCACAAGTGTTTCCTCCAAATACCTACTATAAGAATTTCAATTTTTAATAACGCTGGTCTGCAAAAAAACTGGTGTAAAGTTAAGCAAGATAAATCAACAGAAGTAACAAAATTATGCAACTGCCACATCTTTCAAGCCTTTAATTTTTATTTATTTTCTTTTAGTTTTAACGTCATTTTTCCCCAGCAATTGGGGCTCAGACGGTGCCCTTCAGAGTGACTTTGATTTGGCGGTGAGGAATTTCTTGGCCGATGCTTTTCCTGAAGCCAAACAATGGCTTTTTTTCTGTTGTAAAGTTCCAAATTCTCCTCGACAGCTAGGGAAATCGAACCCAGAACTCCTGGTTACTATGCAGTTGTACTAACCATTAAGCCACGGCTCCTCCTTTCAACCCTTCCATGCTCTGGCCTAAAAAACATGTAATAACTAATTCAACAAACTGAGAAATTCATTGCTTCCAAATTGAAACTGTTTGTACCCTAGTTAAAAATGTTATTCTTCATTAAATCACATACATTTTAAACTTGCCAGCCAAATAACAAGGCCCAAAAATCTTATCAAAGTCTGGGATTTTCCTGACTTTGCCCCCAAATCTAGACTCTTTCTACTGCACCTAGTCAAAGCCACCACAGTTAATGATATGCCACCTTTTGTGTGTTTTATTTTCTTTCACTGAATATTATATTTGTATTATCAAAAATACATTAGCTTTGTAGATTCTCAGAGTATCATAATGGTAATCAAAAATTCAAATCATATTTTAAAAAATCTTGATACAAGTGTCAAACAACACTGTGCTCATACTGATTCTAACATTAAAATCTACTATAAAACCCACAAATATTGCAAAAAAATCCTACCTACTTGCTTTTATCACCAATTAAACACATAAATAACAAAACATATAAAAAATCCCATACAGATGACAGTACAGTCCTGAAATATCTGAAAGTCAATGAGACACCTTGAAGTTCACCACTTCATTTCATGAGCTGAAAACCTCTGTGAAAGCTAATCATCCTCTTAACAAGGTCTAGTCATGTCAGTAGTGATGATCTCCCACAGCTGTTCGTTCAGTAAGGAGGTGCCTTCATACACAGCAATTGTTAAGAGAGAACTCATTGAGTACTGTAACTTCTCTCCATACTATCATACTGCCTAATCATTTATCTCCTTCCTTGCCAAGTTTACCAAGTTTCTGTTCCTGCTTTAAATCATACTTCACAGTTAAACTTGGACTAGTGGTATATATCTGTGCAATTNTAACAAGGCCCAAAAATCTTATCAAAGTCTGGGATTTTCCTGACTTTGCCCCCAAATCTAGACTCTTTCTACTGCACCTAGTCAAAGCCACCACAGTTAATGATATGCCACCTTTTGTGTGTTTTATTTTCTTTCACTGAATATTATATTTGTATTATCAAAAATACATTAGCTTTGTAGATTCTCAGAGTATCATAATGGTAATCAAAAATTCAAATCATATTTTAAAAAATCTTGATACAAGTGTCAAACAACACTGTGCTCATACTGATTCTAACATTAAAATCTACTATAAAACCCACAAATATTGCAAAAAAATCCTACCTACTTGCTTTTATCACCAATTAAACACATAAATAACAAAACATATAAAAAATCCCATACAGATGACAGTACAGTCCTGAAATATCTGAAAGTCAATGAGACACCTTGAAGTTCACCACTTCATTTCATGAGCTGAAAACCTCTGTGAAAGCTAATCATCCTCTTAACAAGGTCTAGTCACGTCAGTAGTGATGATCTCCCACAGCTGTTCGTTCAGTAAGGAGGTGCCTTCATACACAGCAATTGTTAAGAGAGAACTCATTGAGTACTGTAACTTCTCTCCATACTATCATACTGCCTAATCATTTATCTCCTTCCTTGCCAAGTTTACCAAGTTTCTGTTCCTGCTTTAAATCATACTTCACAGTTAAACTTGGAATAGTGGTATATATATGTGCAATTACAACTTGCATTTTTGGTTTTACCTTCTATATGATGCTGTGCTTTGAGAACTTTTTGTTAGAAATACAAGAGATTATATATACATAGTATAAGTAGTATTTATGGTCAGTATCTCTTCCAAAGACAAACTCCAAGTAAAAATTTTTTGAAACTATATTTTCTATATCAACATGGCCTATGTTTTACATAAAGACTGAAAACATCAAGTGGAAAAATAGTAGGAGATATCTTTAGCGAGGAGTAACAGAACAAATGAGGTAGCAGAACGTAGGAGTAAGAAGCTGGGAGATAGAAACCAACATGCAGTGGACAGAGCCAGTTAAACATCTATTTATGTTGACAGAACCCAAAAGATATGTATTAAAATCCCTACCCAACAGTGAAATACTGTCCTGTGGTTGGTATATATATATATATATATATATATATATATATATAGTATTAGAAGTAAACTCCAAACAGCCAGATGTTGACTTCTATTTTGACAAAATAATAACATTTTAAAAAAAACAATAAAAAAACACAAACAAACAACTTATACATCACAAACAAATTTTACACGACTCGAGACACAATACATAAACAAAGCCATAGAAGAAGTGCTTCAGAAATTTAGATAAGAGACAGACATAAGATAGACCATGTTGGTAACAGAGGTCCTGGGCTTGTGACCGGCAGTGGCTGCTTTTCACATGTGTTATGGGTACCCAACATATATATATACTTTCACAGATAAAGGCATTTACAGGTGACTGTGTTAGCCAATTTCTATCATGGTCCATAAAAGAGGGAAGGGCAATAAACAAGTGCACATCAAATCTACAAGAGTTATAAAGATATTAAATATATAAAACATACATTCAGTGCAAGTCCAGCTGGCTAACATTGCAGGGATTTATTTACCATTTGTTGAAATACTGATAACAAGAAACCACTCCTGCATCAATAATTCACAGAATCACAAGTAAGAAAGTAAAAAACCCAAATTCAATCATCAATTAAAATGCCCTGGAATTTGACATGCAATACAGATCTCAAAAAGATGACACTAGAAAGGCTTTTAAGCTGAGTAACGAATGCAAGAAATCAGGGCAATGAATCACTGAAGACAAACACCAATTTGGATAAACTGAAAGATGAAGAACACAGGAAAAAAGGCTATTCGTGTGACTGAAAGGCTTTTCCTACAAATGAAAGACTTTTCCTATGACTGAAAAAATCAATTACTAATTCCAAATTAATTTCTAGACACACTTAATTTTACATTCCTTGTTTAGATATTACCTAAATGTGCTGCAAGTGCACCCACTATTGCAAGTGACCAATTGTCTTCAAACATACATAACAAAAAAAGAGGTAATAGCAAAATTATTGCCAACTTCCATACCAGAAAACCATACATACCAACAATTTGTCCCCTCACGTAGTCTGGGTCATTTGGATGTATTTTTGTCAACTCTAGCCTTTGATCTGGAATACAATGACATAGGCATTAATCTTTTTAAATCATTAACACAGAGAAAACACCTTTCAGCTGTGTTCTAATGATCAACAAAGGTACTCAATTTAATTGATGCTTTTCACTTGCATTTATATTTATTACAATGTTTCCTGTCTCTTAAACATGCTTTAAAATTTTCCAGCTGTAACTCAGCCATATTCAATCCAACTGTTTACACAGCAGGTTTCACACTAAATACATCTGTAATGTATCAACACAGAAAGGTTACTTTGCACAACAACGGAAAAGCCTGGAAAAATTTTAGCATTTGTAGCATTTCACACACAACCCCTCCCCCCCCAGTTTAACCCAATCAGCTTTTCTGGTGTCATATAAGTGTCATTATGTTTTTGTGACATAGAAAAGAACCCCTGGGTTACATACATCAAACATTAACTGAAATTAACTGAAACACATCTACTGGTGGCAAGTCAAAGCATCTATCAGGGTAAAAAACTTCATTTTGAGCATTATCTTTGTTTTCTTTCTTCTCAATCAAACACAGGTACCTTCACGTTTTGTAATAATTCATGCACAGGCTTACAAACTTCTAAAAATATATCAGTCTAATGATTGTTTTTAGTAAGAAAGTTAAATAGAGGGGGAACAAGTTGACCTGACATAGTTGTTGTGAGTAACATGGAAAGAAAATACATTAGAAGTGGCATTACTGTAGCAGGCAATAGTAGGATTAGTGGTCAAAAAGGCAGAAAGTAAAGAAATATCAAACTTCAAAATGGAAATCAAGAGTATTTGATGTATGAGAAGTGTGATAGTTGCACGTGTGATTCTAAATATGCTTTGAAATATATTGAAGCAACTAGATAAATTATCAGAAAAACTAGACAATCTGGAACAAACTAAAAATTGTCAAAAGTATTTGAATGTTAAATCATAATGATTCCAAGAGTCTCGGATCATAGATTTAGACCCAGCCCTTTTGGAGATAATTACAGTGATGAGAACTCCCAGTTCTCAAGGCATAAAGTATGATATAATAATAATAATAATAATAATAATAATAATAATAATAATGATGATAATAATAATAATGATGATGATGATAATAATAATAATAATAGTCCAAAAGACATGCTTACTAGGAACTGCAAGGATCCTTCGTAAAGTATTTAGCATCTGAACTTCAGGACATGATATGCCTAAGGTGTATTGTTTACACCTGGCCAAAGAAAAAGCAGCCAGTATGAACTGTGACATTTAGCAAAAAAAGACAATAATAAGAATAAGAATAAGAATAAGAAGAATAAGAAGAAGAAGAAGAAGAAGAAAAAAGAAGAATTCTTATGAAAAATCTCACTCATACATAAAACATAAATTCTAAAAACTGGAAAGCTGTTATTTATACCCTTACAGTTTCAATATCATGAATTAGAAGCTAGACAAGATCAGAAAATTGGACAGAAAGCTTAACAATCTGCAATATGCATCACTTCAAAGTAGAAAGAAATTGCTTCTACCTTCCACAAAACTATGGTGGATGGTGTATGATGCCACTGCCACTTCCATATAACATATCAACTAGACTTATTTAGTTATTTGGGACTGTGTGATGAATCTAGTATTACAACACAAAATGTGTAAGAAGTTGGATTGTGTAGTTAAGGACACCAGAAAATTTACTGATGAACTGGAAATAGACATAGATTGAGGTTTTTAAGATGATATACTTATGCCTGACAACACATGCAAACTAATGACCACTGCTAAAACAAATGGAATAGAAGCCTTTGATATAAAATGAAGGTTGAAAGATCTTCATTGCCAGAATGCAACACAAAGTCTTAACAATGATTTGATCCAGACTAACACATCAGGGGCTAAAAAACACTGCACTAAAGACAGAAAGTGAAAGTTTTTTCATGACTGCCCAAGATCAGTCTATCTTTACAGGTAATTTTCAAGCAAAAATCATTCACAATGGGCTATTCCAAAGTGGCTCTGCTAAAAACACAATGAAGCAATTGATCACATAGTATCAGGATGCTCCACACTTGTTCCAAACAAGTATATGAATAGGTATTACAGGACTGGACAAGACAAGACTATATCATTGGCATACCATAATATACTTGGGCTTTCAGGCTTTCAATTTTCCTTCCAGTTCCCATAGAAACAACTCACTGTAATAACTGAAAAGATCTGGGGTCATCACACTTCTCTGTCTTAAACCCCTCTCTTTCCTTGTAGATAGATTTTAGGCTTATAAAGCTGCTCAATATCTAGCATTATTTTTACAATCTGTCCTTTCTTCACCTTCCTCATTTTCCACTGCCTAGTAAGTACTACAGCTATATGGTAACTCACACTATCTTAATATCAGTTTTTCCAAGCAATTGGGGCTCAGACGGTGCCGTTCAGAGGGTCTTTGATTTGGCAGTGAGGAATTTCTTGACTGGATGCCCTTCCTGATGCCAAACAATGGCTTTTTCTTTTGCAAAGTTCCAAATTCTCCTCGACAGCTCGGGGAATCGAACGTGGAACTCTTGGTTACTGTACAGTTGCACTAACCATTAAGCCACAGCTCCTCACTATCTCTCTGATACCATTAACATTAATCATCATGGAACCACATCTGAAGAATGCATTTTTTATTCTATCAACTTTTACTACCCCTCTATTCAGAGTGACACATTTCACATGGCAGAGGGCTCTGTTTGTTGTGTGACCAATTCTCTCTGTGTCTCTGTGTCTCTGTGTGCCTGTGTGTCTGTCTGTCTGTCTGTCTCTCTCTCTCTCCCTCTCTCTCTCTCTCTCTCTCCCTCTTTCACTCTCTCTCTCTCTCTCTCTCTCACTCCCTATGTCTGTCTCTGTTTCTCTCTCTCTCTCTCTCTCTCTCTC
>RDPX01000497.1:103813-107510 GCA_003991215.1 Morbakka virulenta | reverse complement strand
TAATAATAATAATAATAATAATAATAATAATAATAATAATAATAATAGGTAGTTGGAGCATTAAGACTTGTAAAAAAGGGTACCCAAGATATTTTAGACAAAATTCCAGGCAGATCATCTCTTCACGACATTCAAAAGATTGTTTTGAATACCACAATAAAACTTTTTTAAGCATTATGGATCTGAAACAAAAAGGTGTCAGCAGAGACCTGGTGAAGGATAGGATAACTTGGAAGTCAATTTCAAGAAATCATCCAACACATCCTAGCCTGTAAAACGGATGTTAAACCGAATATGATGATGATGATGATTATGTCTGTGTTGTGAATCATTTCTGTACAAATTTTTCCAAAAAGTTCTTTTGTATATAATTTCTGTATTACTTATGATAATATGTATTCTGTCTCCATTGATGTTTGTAACTTGTCTCATTCTATATTGCTTTTATTCTTTCATTCATTTATATTTATTTATTTACAAATATTTATACAAGATAAAAATGTTTCAAAATGTATAATTAAAAAGTAATGTATACAAAAATACTGTTGTCAACACGTGCCTTTAATTTTTTTTACTCCTTTATCACCCATCTACACCCAGTTTCTGTGTTTCATACATCAAAGAATTAAACTACTATTGGTAGCTGTTTTTGTTAACAAGATTCTGTTTTACAGAGTTGACATCTGATATCTTGTTAAGAAAAGTTTTGGGGAAAAATCTCCATCCACAAAAATCACTGGTTACTGTTGTATTTCTGTTTTAAAAATTGGCTTATGGCTGAAAAACATTATTTGTTCTCCCTCCACCTCTCTCTTTTTCTTTCCCACTTGAATGAAGGCATAAACCATATATGTGTAACAAATATTGGTATAGCTGATGTAACATATATGCATATATGTTAACTAATAAACAAGATAAAAAATAAACATTATTTATATACCTGGAAACTGAAAAAAATAATAACTGGAAGGAGAATTGTTGCACATGGTCAAAGAATTGGAAAATAATGGAATGGTGACAAGATTTTTGAAGTAATTAAATTGGATGATTATAAAACAAGATGTGAACATTAACTTTTTCATCTTTGTAATATCTCACTTCTTTCACTTTCTCCCCATCCATCAAGATGATATTTTCCATTTCCGGTTGCTCCTCTCTTCCTCTTTACACACATTGCACAGCAAACCTTTCTTAATCTACCAACACTTCCTAATGCTGAACATCCCTTCTGTACCCACACAAGAGCATCCAATGCACTGAAATCAGTTGAATCTAGCTTCCCTACCAAAAACCTGCCTGACTGCAACACCTCTCATGCTTCTCATCTCATTAACAGACCTGGTAATGTCTAATATATGTGCAATAGTAAACATGTTTTTTTTAAGATGTAGAAAAGCATTAATAATAAAGTTCAGTCAAATATGTGCTACAAAAGATGTATTAAAAATGAATAAATAAACAACACAAGAAAAATACAAACAAACAATGAATAAATGTAGAATAAAAAGTGTAAAATTTCAGTTTTATTCATAACATTCAAAGTGGATTTAGAAATAAATATTGTCAATGCTGCAGTAATGTATAGATTTGGAAATTCTGCCTAACAATATACCAGAACATTTCCAATAGTTTTATTGCTTCCATACCCTTGTGACTGTATGATAATATTTAGTAAATATTTTAGGCCTATATTTATTTGAATAAAATCACATGCTTTGTTATTCAAAAAGGATTCAAATTTATTGTGTTCTTCAAACAGTATTTGAAAAAACACAGAAAAATCTCATGCAAAAAATATCAAGATGCTAGCTAGACTTGAACCAGTTATCTCTCACTTGATAATCAGCAATTACAACCAAAAAAACCCACACCCTTGGCTACCAAACATTGTGTTGATCTCTAGCATTGTTAGCTCTTCAAAAAAAGCAAAATCACACTGCACAAACTCAAACAAAATCCAAATGGTGGTATTAATTAATACCAAAACTTAATCAGTTCTTTCTTGTGTTACTATTAACATTTCTTGAAAATTTCATTCATTTATGTTCATAACTTTTAGTGTTATTCTGCAAGCCAATGGACAAATAAAATTAAGAATACAACCTACTTGATTGAGGTAAAAATCTAAATTCAAATATTTACCTACTGTTGAATTTTTCATACTATTACTGTTATCAGTTACATGGAAACAAATGGGTTCCACCAATTGCTTGGCATAAAGAAAACAATCCCTATTTACTGACTTCTCTAAGATGTTTCCAGTGATGAGCCAGTATCTTGCAGTGGGGTAAAATTTGGTTATACAATATCCTAAACTGTGGTTAACAACATTTTTCCCTATTTTATCACAACTGATGGCAAGGAATAAAACTTCATTTAAGAGATAGACTGACCAAATAACCTTTGCCAAAACAAAAAAATTAGCAAACAAAAAGATTATTGACCTGGGAGTAAACAAAATACCAGGAGCTACATTTTGGTGATCATTTTTCTACCCACATTATGAATTGCTTTATTGTCAACCTAATGAGCTCATTGATTTTAATTTAATACAAAGGGTGGGTTTCAGAATAAAGAGTTGATGATCAAGATGTGAAAACATTACCAATTGCCTTGAAAACTAGTTATCTTTTAATATTTTCCTTCAATGGTCATGTGGAGAGAATGGACAAGAATGCTTGGACAAGTAGATGCAGAACAATGAAGGTGACAGGTACCACTGACAGAGGAAGACCAAAGAAAACATGGGAGGAAGTGATAAGGATTGATCTCAAACAAAAAGGTGTCAGCAGAGACCTGGTGAAGGATAGGATAACTTGGAAGTCAATTTCAAGAAATCGTCCAACACATGCTAGCATGTAAAACGGACGTTAAACCGAATATGATGATGATGATGATGATGATGATGATGATGTATTGTCCTGTGATTTAGTCACCTTATTGACTAAATCCTTTAAAATTTTGGGTCCTCAAATGCTTTGTGTTTTATTGGTCGTCCAGCATCTTGTGTAGGAAAGTAGTACACTTTACTTCTTGTGACTTCAAACTGATGATGAATGCAAAAATTTGAAAAATATATTTAAGCTTTTACCTTGCAGTTGTTTTATTTTATGATACTCTTTTTTTATTTACTTATTTTTTTCACTTTTCCTGAATTTTGCTTTTATAAGAGAAATTCACTAAGCTCGTTACCTTATCTTGTCAATTTTTCCTAGGTAAGAAAACAATCCAATATCAAAGTAGACTATAATTTCATTCTTGTTTGAAGTTGTGCAGGTGTTGTAAGCCAAGTGATAGTCAAATTGTATTTTGAATGAAAACACTGGAATAACTTGACAGTGGTTTGTAAATAATTCAGTACAGGGTATTGGTAAGACATGAACATAAAACTGTGGTGATGTGATCACTAAAAGTTGATGAATTGAGTGACACAGTCATCATCTTCTCTTGAACTTTGACCACACTTTTAAAAAATGGATTGACAATCATGTGCAATAAGTTTACCCAATTGGTCGGACATATCAAGAGGAAACCCTCAGGCCACCATTTGTCTCTAGCCTTCAATTACGCAGTTGAAAGCACTAGACCAAGTGGCCGGCTACGAAAATGCTGGCACCAGTACCTGTCTGAATACCTTGCAGAGAAGGGCACCACCTGGCAAGAGGTCAATGCGACTGAGCTTTACCTCAACCGTGGC
>RDPX01000497.1:96313-98813 GCA_003991215.1 Morbakka virulenta | reverse complement strand
ATCAACGATAACTTAACTATCAAATAGATATTTTTTTCTTACGCGAGTAGAAAAGCGAGTTAATAGCAATCTTACAAAATGACGGGCCAATATTTACAGCTTATATTTTAAATGATAGTAAATCCAGACAATGTAACGAGCACAGCTATTCCAGGATCTTAAAAAATCAATCAAAGAAGTTCAACAGAGGCACACTAGAACAACAACAAAAAAAGAAATCTCTTGGAAGATTTTCTGACTTGATGATAGTGAAACGCTTTCTTGTAGAAAATCTATCTTGAAAATGTCATCACTCTGTTTCTTTTTCTTTGCTTTTTTTTTAATCGTGATCACGTCACAAGGGCTTTCTATGAAAAGAAAACCCTCCTATTTGTGTGATATGTCTTCGTTTTAAACAAGTAGAAAGGCGATCGGTAAGATCGTTGTTATTCACTGCGATCAACAACTTTTAAGGTCACACTAAAAAAACAACATTTTCACTCGTTGGAATTCAAGAGAAAAAAACAGTACTTTCTATCGAATCGATGCCTTCATTTCAATGATCAGATGTAACTCACAAGCCTTATTGACTTATTCTAGAGTAGCTATACTCTTAAAGTGATCCTAGTAGAAAAGAGAGGCCAAAAAAAAAGCCAGAAGTTGTATGAGTTATCATTTGCTTTGATTAACGAACACCTTAGCATGTCACTGCATGCCAACAAAATGTTCTCAACTTAGACATCACCCCCAAAACAAACCCAAATCAAGATCAAAGAAATCATTTATGAACTAGTAAGGTCGACTGCGAGTTTTTTAGACTGAAATACGAGCCTCAACGGTAGTTATTTTAAACATCATAAACCCTAAAGCCATCTAAGCGGTTTCTTTTTTTTTTCGAGTTTGAAGAGAAAAATTTTTTTTTTGTTCGTCTGCAGATGAACGCCCGTTGTTGTATGCTTCCTGATCCTTTCACTTGTTGACGACATTCAACGACTGTGTGAACTAAATTGACACTATAAACACACTGACTTGACCAGACATCAATATGAGAAGGTATCTCTCCTCTTTTCTACAGGTTCATTAAGTTAAAAAAGTCTCTTTTTTTTATCAATGTGATGTGAAGTAGAAATTGAGCTACATCGGACATGATTTAAATAAACGTTTTTATCTGTGATCATCATTGAACAGAAAAAAAATGCTTCGTATTTCATATCTTCAAAGATGAGAAACATCTGAAGAGTTCGTTGTGTTCAATCAGCACTAACTGTGTCATTATCAACAAACAGTCGCCATAACTGCTTCTATCATTTAGGATTGGATGCAAACTAATTAAAACATCACGGGAAAGAGCAAGTTGCATTGCAAATTGAAATCAGATCAGACAGCGCAGTTTTTCACCAACAAATCATGTCCACCGTGCTCAAACACAACAACCAAAAAAATATACAACCCACATCATGCTTAATATCAGAAAACAGTGAACAGCATAATAACCATGCTTATATAGTACATCAGTCTTAGCACTAACAATAAACGTATGCTATCCAAAAAAAAACCCTCAAAAAAGAGAGAAAACCAGTTCATTACCACACAACATGACCAAATTGCACTTACTTGTCACCCTCAATTTCGTTGGGCAATTTCTCCTGTTATCTTGCGAGTTCATACTCCATATAAAGCTTCACCAGTCATTCCATAAAGACACCCTATATCTTCCACAATGAATAAAAAAAATGAATAATCTCTAATCGATAAAGATAGGTATTTCCTTGCAATGCTTCTTCTTCTTGTTCTTCTACTATAATTTCTGGTGATCTCCGTGTTTGAACAATTTCACTCTTCGCTCCACTTCACTCACTTTCCTTCACCAAACTAATCAAGCACGAACCAACCAACGAACCAACGAACGCGATCCAGGCGCCGCCGCCGCCATCAACCAGGGACAATGACGTCACTAGATGAGAAGACCTTGGCAAATTATTACCCGATATATGACCGAAGCTCAATCAAAATGCCTTTTATCCCAATGAACAATATTATAAGAAGGAAGTTTAATGTTGTCATCAAGAATACAATAGGACATTCTCAATAAAAAAATTCTTCAATAATATGGAAGTAAATTTTAGAAAATGTTTATATATATACATATATTTATGTATACTCAATTTGCAGACAGTACTGTTTCGCCCTTATATATTTATATATATATATATATATATATATGTGTGTGTGTGTGTGTGTGTGTGTGTGTGTGTGTGTGTGTGTGTATTTTTGTGAATTCGTATCAAAAAGTGTTCAATGCATATAGCAGAGCAACGTATAAGGTAAAACACGAAAAATAAGAACTATTAGTTGAAATCATGGTTCTTATTTTTCATGTTTTACCTTAAATTTATATATATGTATATAAAGCTTTTGATTCGGTTATCCGTATTAAAGTGCTCAATACACAAATGCAGAGCGTAATATAAGATATGATAAGTTGGAAAGAATCAAAAAACTACACAGTCCATTTCGACAA
>RDPX01000497.1:63027-73102 GCA_003991215.1 Morbakka virulenta | reverse complement strand
TAAACGAGTAAATAAGTAAGTAAACGAGTAAATAAGTAAATAAATAAGTAAATGAGTAAGTATATAAGTAAGTAAGTAAATAAGTAAATAAGTAAGTAAACGAGTAAATAAGTAAATAAATAAGTAAATGAGTAAGTATATAAGTAAGTAAGTAAATAAGTAAATAAGTAAGTAAACGAGTAAATAAGTAAATAAATAAGTAAATGAGTAAGTATATAAGTAAGTAAGTAAATAAGTAAATAAGTAAGTAAACGAGTAAATAAGTAAATAAATAAGTAAATGAGTAAGTATATAAGTAAGTAAGTAAAATTAGATACTCATCTTTTCTTTTCAACATTGCACAGAAAGGGGTCATTCTCCTCAAATTTGGCTAGTCAAAATGACGCTGTGGGTTTACGCTTAAATCAAAGACAACAGACAACCAGAATCTAACTCATTGTGAAATGCAAGACACAGAGCAGACGGCTTTAGATATTGGAGTACTTTGTATGTATAAATAACAGATTGAACCTCTGATGTTTATTATTGTAGTCGATATTTCACTTCAGATATTTTTACACCCGTGATTTTTAAACGGTTGAATAGCTGGTGATTTCAACTGCACTGTTTTCTAAACCCGTCAGCAAACAGGTAAACCTCGACTTCCTGTTTATTATACCTTTGCTTTTTTTAGGAATCCCAACGGATGAGTTATCTTTTCAAACAAACTCACTTGGTCAACCAGGAAGTTTGGTGGAAAAACAAAGAAATCATGAAAAAATATTAGCTTGCTCGATTAGTTTATTTATAACTGACATTCGAATAATTTTCGAATAGTTACATCAGATCAACAATAGCTATAATTAACTATGTGAGAAGAATGTAAATAACAAATTAATCTTGCCTGACAATTTGAAGGGGATCTGAAAAAAGTGGGGGGTTTTCACCCGATTTCATCAGCTGACATACAGACAAATACATGAGAAAATTATTCTTCTCTTTTTTCACTTTTTTTCACGTTTTTTCCCCGCAAATTAGTTGGAGATTATTAATTCTATATATTTTATATATATATTCTATGTTATATATATTTTATATGCTGTTATGATATTCAAATCTTTCCCGAAATTTCAAAACACAGGCGCAAGAGTTGTATCTACCATGGGCTAGAAGGAATAAACATTAAAATCTTGTATACCGAAATTATAGATGGGGTTGACCTCCCAAGTACAAAAAAATGTAACTCTTTCCCAAAATTGAATAAATAATATTTAGTCTCAGCTTGTACTATTTTGAAGATTGAAATGACTTCGAAAAGCCAACTTTTTCCAACAAAAAATCGTGTATATATATATATAGTATTAGGAGTAACTCCAAACAGCCAGATGTTAAGGTTTCTATTTTGACAAAATAATAATAAAAAAACCACAACAAACTCTTACATCACAAACAAATTTTACATAAACAAATACATAAACAAAACCATAGAAGAAGTGCTTCAGAAATATAGATAAGAGACAGACATCAGAAAGACCATGTTGGTGACAGAGGCCCTAGGCTTGTGACCGCCAGTGGCTGCTTTCCACATGTGTTACGGGTACCCAACACTAGCATTATATATATATATANGGGCTAGAAGGAATAAACATTAAAATCTTGTATACCGAAATTATAGATGGGGTTGACCTCCCAAGTACAAAAAAATGTAACTCTTTCCCAAAATTGAATAAATAATATTTAGTCTCAGCTTGTACTATTTTGAAGATTGAAATGACTTCGAAAAGCCAACTTTTTCCAACAAAAAATCGTGAATTCACGGTGGTGCATACCTGGAAAACGTTGGAAACTGGCCATGGGGGAATACACCTACCACTTAACAGTATGCTTACATTCACACACACACACAAAAACATATATATATATATATAGTATTAGGAGTAACTCCAAACAGCCAGATGTTAAGGTTTCTATTTTGACAAAATAATTAAAAAAAAACCACAACAAACTCTTACATCACAAACAAATTTTACATAAACAAATACATAAACAAAACCATAGAAGAAGTGCTTCAGAAATTTAGATAAGAGACAGACATCAGAAAGACCATGTTGGTGACAGAGGCCCTGGGCTTGTGACCGCCAGTGGCTGCTTTCCACATGTGTTACGGGTACCCAACACTAGCATTATATATATATATATATATATATTTACAGAGAGAGAGACATCATATAGTATCTGACAAAGGTAATATTGTCCGTTTATATTTATCTATATGTACAATTTGCCAGTTGAAGAGACAGAATGACAAGAATTGCTCGTTCAGATACTAAATACCCAAATGGGATGAAGCCGAGAGTAGATGACTTCTTCTCCATATTTTACAACATTTTTTCTTGACTTTTTTTGTTTGTAGCAAAAATATTCTATTACCCTTTGAATAAGTCAATCATTATTTATCAGCATCCCTGGATTATGTTGTACTTCACCTAGTTTCTATTAATACTTAGTTACTATTAAACCACTTTTATTCAACAAGTTTTACTGAGGAAGGCTTTAAAATAAGCTGAAACGTTTGCCTATAGTAACTAAATGACTTGTTTCTCTTTGAGTATATGTATAGATATATAGAATATAAAATTAATATAAATAAAATTTTACGATAATTTTATGGGTTTAAATTTCTTTTTTATTTTATCATGGTTTTTTTGACCTGGAAATTGTTGTTGGTGTTAGAGGTAGAGGATAGGTGTTTGACAATACAAAAACAAAATTGAAACATTGAGATTTACAAACACATGCATGCAGGGATGCACATACCAACTCACGGATCTCATACTCACCCAAAGCTAGGATTACCCCCAAAGCGCTATGTCTATCGTTTTAACCGCTTCGAACGAATCCACCAACCCGCTCTACATTGAACAGTGCCCAGTGTCATCAGACTTGTGCCCAGATATCAGAGAACGAATAGGCGTTACCTGCTACATCAATAGCACCCGGCAGACGTCAACGACAGACATGTCAAACATGCTCACGCACACACACACAAACAGACACACATACATACACACACACACACACACACATATATATATATATATATATATATATATATATATATGTATTTTTGTATTTTTAACGGAGAGAGGTAGTTTACTAGACTAGTTTACTATACATTTATATATATATATATATATATATATATGTGTGTGTGTGTGTTAGCTAAACGTCTTTGATAACGGTAAATATTGTCAGTTCCGATATTAATATTAACGAATAAAAATATCCAATGTACTGCTGCAATCTCAGAAGAGGTTTTGATAATTTTTTGTATCAGTACCCTTAGTCATGAAGGTCAGAAGTCTTAAAAGAGTTGTCTAAAGCCAACATTTTAAACAGTATCTTTGAAATATTTCTCTCGCTATGGAGCTATAACAAATAAAAAAGAGAGGAAAGAGGAAAGAAAGATGGGAAAATGGCTGTCCAAATGATCGGTGATTATCCCATCATCATCATCATCATCATCATCATCATCATCTAAAGGGAGGCTCTTCATTTCCTTCTATCCTGCACCATTCTGTACAACTTAACCATGCTTCTTCCACCAGAAATCTCTTTGATGTTGTCGCTATAACTTCCGGTCTTCCTCTCCCTCTCGTGCCATAAACCATTCCAAGTAATAAATCACTGGTTATGTCCTTTCCCCTTAGTATGTGTCCAATAAAAGCCATTTTTCTACGATTTCTAGTTTTTAATAGTCTCTTGTTTACATCCATATTTTCCAATATCCATTCATTAGTTTTCTTTTCAGTCCAACTGATGCGCATTAGACGACGATAGCACCATAATTCAAAGGCTTCAATCTTCTTCTTGTCTACATTTTTCAATACCCAACATTCTGAGCCGTAACTGGCTATGCTAAAAATTAATGTATGTAGCTGCCTTTTCTTTGTAGTAATAGTGATACTTTTCTCTTTCCATATATTTGTTAGGGTAGTTATCTGAGATACCCAATTAGAGGTATTTGTTAGTTGTCTCTGATCTGATGTTTCTTGTCATGCATAAATAGAGTTGCTTATTATGGTTTATTTTAGGTTGATAATGAGCTCATCGTTACCTGCATTTTCTCATTTTTGAAATAGTACGGAGAAGCATCTGTGTTTTAATCTTTAATTAGAATTTCTTCCTTGGCAATTTAAAATTTCATTAGCTAAAAAAAACCACAAATGACACTCATAAACAAGATAAAATGTCTTCATTTCGTCTTGACTTTTTGTCAACCAATATGGAGAATGGAGATGGCACTGAAAAATTGCAGTGATGAGTTTGTCAATAGTGGTTGACAAAACAGAGAGATATCATTAACAAAATATTTTATCATGTTTATAAGTGTCGTTCGTTTATTATTTCTGATTCAATTAGAGTTTTATTTAATCTTGAATTCTGCAAAAAATGGAGATTACCTTGCTATTAATGTATAAGATCTAATCTTGCTACTGCAGTGACTTCTTGTTGCAGGTGCTTTGATGTGAATTTATGTCTGAGAGAAAAGCGTCCGAATTGAAATTCACTTGGCCTTGCTAGCCCAAAAGAATTATTCCTCCTGTAGAGTTAAAAGAAGAAAGTTTTGTGGTTAATAATGTGATGTATCTATCAATTTTTCATACCCTTTTGCCAGTTGAACTTAAAAAAAATAAAGATCATGCAGTCACTGTGAAGTGCGGGGGCAAAACTTGAGTGAAAAACATTTTTTGACCAACGGAAAACTGTGACCCTCGCTGGGCTATTAACGGGTGACAACTTCAAAGATTAAACAACACTGTTAGGACCTTGCTTTCTGTGGATTTTCTAATGATCGTCCAACAAAATTGTTTACTCTGAAGGATCACAATTTCATGATGACAAGCTTTTAATAAGTTTTCACGCGAAAAAATTAAAATTCACAAAGAGTCAATTGATGGCTTGCCATATTTCAAAATCTGTGGTTTCGATGTTCTTTAATTTTGCTAAAACCTTTTTGACAGCTGGTTCCACAAAATTACATGGTCTGATGTGTAATACGAATAAATGCAAAGACGAATAAAGAATATAGATAGATAAACGGACAGGTAGAAAGATAGACGAAAGGATAGATACATAGATGAATAGATCGATAGATAGATAGATAGATAGATAGATAGATAGATAGATAGATAGATAGATAGATAGATAGATAGATAGATAGACAGATAGATAGATAGACTTGATAGATAGATAGAAAGATAGATAGATAGATTGATCGACCGATAAATAGATAGATAGATAGATAGATAGATAGATAGATAGATAGATAGATGGATCGATAGAAGGATGGGTCGATAGATAGATAGAATGGTAAATAGATGGATAGATAGATAGATAGACAGATAGATAGTCAGACCGATAGACAGATGGATAGATAACAGTTAGGTAACTCAATAGACTGCTTTGCTCAATCTGTGGATTGGTAAATTTATGTACAGATAGATGTATATCGTATATATCAGCATAAATTTGCATATGTGTACACAGTACATAGACAGATACATATATATACTTACGTACATGGATACATACAGAGAAGGATAGATGCGTAAACGGATAGACAGATTTATTTTTCAAGATTTTTTATTTGACAAAAAATGTACCTTCTTAATACTTTATTGCACGTTGATGATTTCCGATTTACCTGATAATTACCTATTATAATATACTGCTCCGAAAGCTAAAAGGTTTTTTCATGGAATTTAAACTTTACTTTGAGTATTCACCTTCTCCAGTAGCAGTCAAAGGAACGTGCTGTAGTAGTCACTGTCATTCCATTCCAACAAACATGTTTCGAGTTCGATTTCTTGAGCAGACAAAATCCTTTGAAACATTTTAATCTGGTTAGTGTCAGGGAGGGAAAGTAACGGATTCGTCAAAGAAATTTAAATATTCATTTTTGTTTGATATATAGAACTTGAAGGAGTACAGCATGTGCAAAGCTGCCCTAATAAGTAACAAAGCATTGGCAATGCAGGTATTGAAGAAGCATATTACTTGTGCTGGCAGCATTAAGCAGTGAATTCGCCGTCACCCAGAATAGCCAACTCGAACGCTTTTCTTGGTACGAGCGTCGTGAAACATATGGAGAACGTGACAAGTTATTTTCTGTCTTTGTTAGACCACTCGGTCGGATAGCGCATTTTACTCTGTAATACGCCAAGTTATCTGTTAAAGGTGAGACTGTTTAGGCAGCTGTAACGTGTAAGCATGCGCAGTCACTGACGATCACAGCTGTTTACTTTTCTTATCATAAAATTTGCTTCTGATTGTTGCTCAAAAGATCAAACAAACGAACGAACAAACAACATTGGCAATTAGCGACAGGCATACCCCGGACACACTGTTTTACAAAAAGCCTTTGAGAAGATATGTACAAATATATACTTCCTGTCTTTAAAATGTTTTCACAGAACATAGGTTTATTTCCAAGAAAAATATACAACTTTCACCTGTTTAGCTGTACGTTGTATGAGAATCAGAAAATAAACCCCAATGTATATTAATAAGCAGAAGATCGGTTATCATAAATGAACTAACCCGCAACGAACAGGTGATCATATTCATATTAAGATACAATCACAACAGAACGGAGGGTACATCTTTACAGCAAACTGAAGATAGCGAACTTGTCAGATCCCCAATGTGGTAAAGAAGCAGAGAACTGTACCCACATCTTTTAACATTGTCCCAAATTCATATATCCCCGCACTCCGACTTGAAAAAAATCGACACTACAAAAAGAAAACCTGTAGGTCACCTCTGATGATCTATTCCGTACTTCAGAATTTATCATGTATATTAGCATGAGAATGTAACCGTCTCTCACCGAGAATGCAGGAGAAGAAGAAGAAGAAAATTATGACTCATCCTTCTCGATCTTGACAATCTAAGCGATACACATGTTTCTAGTTTCCTCAAATAACACAATAATTGTCATCTTTAGTGGCTTGGCAAGAATTCTGGCGAAAAATGAAGGTACTCAACAGTTTTGCTTTGCAATAAAGGCTTTTTTGAAATTGACCTTTGTTTCACATAATAACTTAAAGAAGCCTAACATTCTGTCCACAATTCAACTTTGGAAGGTACTCTGCTGAAAGGAAAGGAATTTTTATTGGCCAGGTCCTGGCGTCTTATTCACTTCAGTTATTTACAAATACGTAACTTAGTGTAAATGTGATAGAGTTGTGTGTGGTCAAAAACAGTTGGGGTGTGGGGGGCGTTCTGTAGTTGTATCCTAGGTTGTGGAACTTGTTGACGTCCAAGTGGTTCCCTCTGTCGTATGACCGTTATGCCTTTTAGTCTGAGATCAACTCTTATATATTGTCTTAAATTTTTGTTCTTTTCTTTTTTGAGTTTTATGCACTTCGGGCTCTAAGGGTTGTATGGTTATTCATCACTACAAAAGGAGAAGACTTTTGACACCCTTTCTATAAAAAAAAAAGAAGTTAAAACTAGATACAAGTTGGCTGTTTTGGCTTTTCAGTTTAAAACTGGTTTGGGTGCAATATCAATAGAACGGTGGGAAGGCCAAAATGGGAACCTTTCTCACGGTGTAAGCTTTGATCTACTACTATAATATGACTGTTACTGTGCGGTATCCTACGTTTGTGCGAGTTTATCATTAAAGGGATTGATTTGATCTGTTTAAATCAGACGAATTAGAAATTCTTCAGAGTAAGATTGAGATTAGTTATCAGAGAAGGTCGAAAGTGTCAATGTTAACTATTATAGCAGGCTTCAAAAACTTAATTGACTCAGTCCTCTTATAGAAAAAGGAAATGATAAAATGTCGTTAAAAGTTTTTCCAATTCAGAGTCTAAATGGTTTCATCTGAAAGCTTTGTTAGTTTCTGTTGGAGACGCTTTGGATACACTTAGAAGTTCAGAATGTTAGATAAAGTATGTCTATCACAAATCAATATTTTCTGGCGTGGGAGAATACCTCAGCTGAGTGGTATGTTCGACGTACAGAAAAGCCAGCAGAACGACAATCTTGCCCAGGTGTTTTATTTATGTATTCAGTTCTAATGAGTAGATTCTTTAGTCAGTAAATTTATTTTTTTAGTTTTGTGGTATTGACTGATTTAACCCTTTGACTTTGATTAATAATTAGTACTATTAAATATAATTAGCCTTCAGGCCCAAAAATTTTACCTTAAAGAATAGACAGCTGTTGTATTTCCCCTGCAGAAATACCACGATAAAATATCCAACAATAGCCATATTGACTGATTGTCAAAAAATGTTTAAAATTGTAAAATATTGTTAAACCCATTAAAATGCCATAAAAAGATAATCATGTTTTTTATACTTTATTTAATTTTATATTTGTATGAATTTTGACGTTTCATAGATTTTTATATATTTGCTCTGTCCTATCCAGCATGACAGATTACATATTTACATACAATCAATTTTATAAACGTGTGGAACTACCTCAAAGGTATACAGGCCTGTAATACTCGTCAATTTCATCAAAGAATGAATTCTCGCTGGTCTAAACTACGACATATATATCTATATATATTTGTATACAGCTTTTGTTGTAGACAGCGAAAAAGTTACGATTACTTTGCCAATACTACATTCAGGAGCATCTGGACAGGTTAAAAACAGAATTTTTTATGAGATAAAATTTATACCGGCCACAATTCGAGCTGAGAAAAGAAAAGCTTGATCGCTGATTGGCTGAAATAAAGAACCAATCAGGAAGTCTTAAGTGAACTTTAAAGAAATATATCTTTCTCCATTGCACGTGCTTGCATCTTGTGTATTCCATTGATAAAGAGGAGAAGTTGCATTTCATCTTTTCTGTCTGTTCTTAGGAAAGTGATTGATCTCAAACTCAGATAATGATCTTGTGGCTCTAAAAGCTGCTTTATATCGCATGGGTTATTTCATTATGTGGTATACATTTTGACAGCAACATATCCTATGTCCAGATGCAGCACTCTGGTGGATTAATGCAACTATTGTGATTGTGAAGCTTAATAAGAGCTCAAAGTCATATCATGACTAGATTGACAAGATAGCCAGATTTCTGAAAAGAAGAAATGGTTTATTGCGAATGCCAAGTGACCTTGACCTCAAAACCATCCCACAACACATAGTTTTTACGGCACAATTTGCAAAATTGTTCTGCTAACTTCAAATTGCTTTTAATGTTAAAAAAACCAGATGGATGAGTTCATTTTGACTGCTAGGTGTAATAATGAAATTAAATTCGTGTGGATTGTCATACTAAGAGTGGCACTGACTCGCTTTCTTAACAGTAGTGATAGTAAGTTATCATCCTAACTAAGAATAAAAAAATTCTCAATAAACATAATGTTCGTACCATCAACATTTGGCGTGTCAGGGAGATTTGGGGTGGGGAAAGAGTTATTCAAATGTACAGAAAAATCCTGAGAATGCAAATATTTGACATTAGAAGTGAGTCCAGGATATCTCCCTTAAAGAACGCAGGGTGAAGGTAAGAGACAGGGCTAGAACAGAGAGTATTGAAGTAAAAATAGGAGCCCCAGCCCTTTTGTAGAGGAAAAATCCGGGAGAAAATGACAGGTAGGCTTTCGAAAGAGCAGCATCCATCAGTTGCGCTAGTTTCTCACTAGCCCTGTTCGAGAATGTAGAATGTGGTTCGAGAAAGCCATCCTAGAAGACCCCACCTTTCACAATCTGTACTGTTAAGTTGTTTCAAGTTCCAAACGCTTGAAATGGGTCCTTTTCCTTTAATATCTTTTTGTATTATATTGTACTATATGGAGGAGCCGTGGCTTAATGGTTAGTGCACTGCACAGTAACCAAGATTTCCGGGTTCGATTCCCCGAGCTGTCGAGGAGAATTTGGAACTTTGCGAAAAGACAAAGCCATTGGTTGGCGTCAGGAAGGGCATCCGGCCAAAAAATTCCTCACTGCCAAATCAACGTCCCTGTGAAGGGCACCGTCTGAGCCCTACTTGCTGGGGAAAAATGACGTTAAAACTAAATAAACAAAATAAAAAAAATTATACCATATCATGGTTCGACAATACC
>RDPX01000497.1:8517-25242 GCA_003991215.1 Morbakka virulenta | reverse complement strand
ACATGAAGAGGGGAAAAAATGGAACAGATGATGTGCCATGTTTCGGAAAATCCACCAAAGCCCAATCATCTGCAAAAAATGACATGATTTTTATGCTCGTAAATACGCTTTTTTTTTATTCCTCCTTTATTTAGAAATTAAGAGTAGAGTTATTGATGTAAGGGCTTTATCATGTCTTTAGTCGTAAGCTCTTTCTGAGCTACGTTTCGAGAGACACTTCAGTACTCTCTTTTGGATTGTTTCTTTTATTTTCCTTGTTGTTATGTTTATTTCCTTGTATAGAATACTTTACAAATGGGACAGAAAAAGAAATGTCGATCTATGCAAGAACATCAGCATATTGCCTATTGACGTGAAAATCAAGAACACTCAAATACAATGATACGGACATATCAAGACGAGACCCTCAGACCACCACTTGTCTCTAGCCTTCAATTACGCAGTTGAAGGCACTAGACCAAGTGGCCAGCCACGAAAACGCTGGCACCAGTACCTGTCTGAATACCTTCCAGAGAAGGGCACCACCTGGCAAGAGGTCAACGCGACTGAGCTCTACCTCGACCGTGGCAGATGGTCATCCCTGACGCTTCCTCGCTGACAGGCAACCGCCTACTCTGGAGTCCGGTGAGAAGATATAGAATACTTTAATTTTCCCAGTAAAAGGTGTGATCTTGTGTCCAGCAGTGTTCGGCCATTTCATGATTCTTGGTGTCACCTTTTTGAATAGCTAGCTCCCTTGTGTTCTTTTTTCAGAGAAGTTCAGAATTTTCAAGAATAGGGTTGTTTCGCCTGTGGACAGAGGCTATTCTTATGATGTAATCATGAATCAGAATTAGTTAATAACATCAATATAAACTTGAAAAACACAAAACCACGTGAAACACACTTTGAGCCTGGGAACTTAATGGTATGATCAAATTAGTAGTCCAAGCAATATTTTCTAGATTTAATTTCAAAATAAAAAACATCCGAATTATTACTATATGGTCTATACAGATGTTTAGACGCCTGGATAGTGGGAACACAACATTATCAAGTCAAGAATTTGCCATGTTCTGTTCCAAGGATATCAAAGAGTTGTGCCTCCTTGTGAATGTGAGAATTCTACTGAAAAGTTGACGAAAAAGTGAAGATGCTTTGATTCTCAGACTCCCCTCTCTATCCCTAAAAATATTTCCTTTGTCTGGAAGCCATTTCAATTTCTCTTTTTTAATTATCGAAGGTCAATTGTCACAAAAAGTGCTCAATGAAATTGAATTTGTAGTTAGTTTTATCAGGCAGTAAAAAAGAACACTAATAGATAAGTTTATCATTCTTAGGTTTCGTGCTCCTGAACTCTTCAGCTAAATTCTACAAAAGCATTGGAAGTTTGTAATAAATCACGACATCCCAAGAGACATATCACAGCAAAAACAACAGAAGGAGGAAAGTCAATTATGGGTGTGATCACTTTGGACTTATAATTGACCAGTAACAATCATGTGACGATATTTTCCTATTAATGCACTGCGTTTGTTTGAACGTTTATTATTTTTTGTAAAGAATAGAACTTCAAGTTTTCTTGTAAGCGAAGACGATCTGTCTTTTTGGGGGGTTAACGTCATTCCCCCCAGTAACTGGGGCTCAGACGGTGCCCTTCACGGGGACTTGGATTTGGCAGTGAGGAATTTCTTGGCCGGACGCCCTTCCTGACACCAACCAATGACTTTTTCTTTTTGTGAATTTCCAAAGTCGCCCGCTCGTGGAATCGAACCCGGAATTGCTGGTCACGGTGCAGTTGCACTAATCATTAAGCCACGGCTCTTCATGTGGATTGATTTTTGTAGCTTTTCATTTGGTTGGTTGGTGATCGACCATTTGATAGAGGTGGTTCTCTGTGAGGTCCAAAGCGTAGAATGAAAATGAAGTGCTATTGTTTTAATTTATATTTTTTAGAGATATTTTATAGCCGTTTGTTATGCTCTTTCTCAATGAAACCAATCTAAACCTTTTTCAGGAAATCAAGTGGTGTTACTTGGCATCTGTAGACCAGGGATGACTTTAGGGAGTCTCCTTCCAAACAGCATTTAGATTTCCCTCTGTAATTTCAGCTGGGCTGCTCTCGAAATAGACAATAGCTTTTTGTGTGAATTTGGATGGTAGAGCCAATATATTATCGCAGCTGCAGCTGATCTTACCCTTTTTTCTATTTAAAGAGTTATTCAGGTGGGACGATTGAAAGGCTTTGTCAAGTAATGATAGGAATTTACTTGTCACGTTTGAAGACACGCTCCTGCTAAATTGTGGATTGAATCACATGATGTCTGTTTTCCGGATTCTCTTTTTTTTCTAATTTTGGCTTCTGATAACTCCAGATTGCCATGCAGGTATTCACTCTTTCCAAGTGCTTCTTTGCAATCGATATTTGCTTTTTGAATGCGATCTGGTTTCAATAGTTTTTGACAGACGCTCAAATATTGCTGTTACTGATTGTTTTAGTATTTGTTGTGGCTGTAGTTAGGTTGAAAGTTACTTCAATCAAGTTGAGACAACAGTGTCCTGAAACCACCCCGATCAAAAATACTCAAAATTTGAACAATTTTTTCCCCTAATAAACCAACTTTCGGCTTCTTCTTTTTCAGAAAACTATTAGACCATCGTTTCTGTACATTCCATCATCATCTTTGGGATACCTTTTCCAAAATTAGTAGCCCCACCAAATACCAAGTCTCTGCACCGTTGTAACTCCCCATACTTTAAAACGATTGTCAGTGGATTTCTTTACCAGTGGTTCAAAATGAAGTGGAGAAGGGATGTTTGCAGTGAAATGTTGTTCTGAGTTCTTTGTCTGAGGTGGTAAAGTGAAGTCAAGTGCTTCATTGAGTATATCTTGAGATAATGAAACATAAAACTCTTTGATGTCCATTTGGATGAACATGCATTATCGATACTCAAACCATTTAATCAATTTGTCTGGATTTTCTCTTTGGTTTACTTCCTGGATCGATTTCCTGATATCTGTATTGGTTCTGTAAAAATGGTTTTACTTACAGAGCCAAAATGGATTTTACAAGAGTATATAAGTCTGCAATAATTCTGCTTATTTTTTAGCTTATCAGCAAACATTTCTCGCAATCTAATCAAAATAAACCTTTCAATTCCCCCAAACTGTGTATTTGGGAATTTGATCTTACGTTAATGATTGGTGTACTTGTTAGGACGTAATGTAATATCATGTCGTATAATTTAGATGACTATTTTGTTACGCTACGATGTAATGACTCTTTTGAATGAAGAAATTTGTTGTGGCTGCTAAATGTAGAGGGAAAAAAAGGATCAAATTGTGCTGATCGATGGAGGAAGATAAAAATAACCCAATGGATACAAGAATAAAGATCTTTGATACCTTTGACGAGGAGACGATGAGCAAGAATTCATGAGAAAACACACGAGGTGTATCTTTAATGAGATCGGGAATAGATATATGGACAAAGGTTTATTCAACAGCCTGTTGTTTGAGTTATTGATGTGGAGAAAACTTCTTGAACTACAGTTGACAAATTCCCCTGTGTATTAATGCTGTTTGTCTGTCTGTATCTCTGATTTGTCAAGAAATACTCAGTCTGCCTTTGACCTCAATCAGTTTTTCATGAATCCGATTTTCTTTTGTTGTGATTTCAAGAAACCGAGGATTTTCTTTTTTTTTAAGAGGGGAGGCTCTGTTATTTTTTTTTAAATAGTCGAAATAACGTTAGAAAATAATAGAGCAGCTCCTGCCAACTTTGTTGCACCTTCTCAGTCTCCCCTTAATAATAGAAAAGAATTAAAATAAACTGTAAATACTGTTGGCAACCCTCAGTCTTGTTGACTATTGTAGAGCGCCTGGATAATATTATTTGGAACATCGTCTTAAGTGGCTGAATAAGCCGATCCTGGATATGCATGTACGGCTACAGCCATGGCAGATAAAAGTTGCCATGTCATCTCTTGACTGATTCGTTTGTCTGGCTTTCCTTTTCTTCGTTTCTTCATTTCTTNGGCTCTGTTATTTTTTTTTTTAAATAGTCGAAATAACGTCAGAAAATAATAGAGCAGCTCCTGCCAACTTTGTTGCACCTTCTCAGTCTCCCCTTAATAATAGAAAAGAATTAAAATAAACTGTAAATACTGTTGGCAACCCTCAGTCTTGTTGACTATTGTAGAGCGCCTGGATAATATTATTTGGAACATCGTCTTAAGTGGCTGAATAAGCCGATACTGGATATGCATGTACGGCTACAGCCATGACAGATAAAAGTTGCCATGTCATCTCTTGACTGATTCGTTTGTCTGGCTTTCCTTTTCTTCGTTTCTTCATTTCTTGTCGCTATAATTTGTTCTCCATGAGTTAGGCCAGCTTTCGTAACTGTTTTCCACTCTACTCTGTCTGCTGCTTTGGTTCCCCATGTGTTTGGGTCGATGCTGCAGGTCTTCAAGTCTCTCTTGTCCCGTAGATGTAAATTCTTTGGTGCAAAATTATTGACCAGTTTTCAGAATGTCTCCTATGCCCTACGCACCCAGTAAGGCAAGTGGCCAATGGCGGGACAACACCTTATTGGCTGAGGGCTGCTCAGCTTGAGGCGGACGGTAGCTGTCCAGTGAGATGCGAAGATCTCTCCCACCATCAGCAGGGGCCTCTGGCGCCTAAACTCTACGCCAATCGAGTTATGACTTAAAACTGGTAACTGCCCATCCCCGTGTTGCTTCTACACGTCGCATGTAGTTGGAGTGACCTCTCCAGGGCGCTAGCCTGGATAAGATGTATGGAGAATCGGTAAATAACCTCTTATTTATCCACTCCTCTTGTTCCAGTATTTTAAAACATAAATATTAAAAAAATATAGTTAAAGTAGACGAAAGTTGAACATAAGTGTTATTTTCCGGATACAGAATTTCATGCCTGATGGAGTCCAATGTAGAAATCCAAGCGAAAATGAATCCACTTGTACTACTTCACTTTTACTACAATTAAAATTCATGATACCTCTTATTTCATCATTTCTAAACAAAATAATAATCACAATTCTGTTTCCTTTTACATTTCAACCGGTGAATTTAAAACTAATATTCCATAAAGCAATTTTACTGGCAGCTAACAAGATCCTCACACTTGAATTTTGTCAATATTTTGTTATTATTTATATGTAAATATTATTCTATTGTTTACTCATATTTTTGTTGATTTCTTAATCATTTCAATTGACGTGTCGGCACGATCTAAAAGTATAATGCTGTCCAAATGAGTGCTATTTGTTAATTTTTGAGATATTACAGTGTTTTTAGTTGCTTCTGAGTATATTTCAAGGAGGAAAGGAGATAAAGAGTCGATAAAGAATATTAAATTCAAGCTATTTTAAACAAAGAGAAACACTGAATCTATTGAAGTGCATTTCGAGTCATTCATGACATCTATACAAACAGAAATTACTAACGATGTCAAGAAGCTAGGCATTTGAGTAATGTTTACATTCAGGCTTAACAATAGTTGGTGTTGTCTTGTGCAGTGCTCTGATCAAAATGTGTTTCAATGATCAATGTTCTGTTGTGTCTACTAAGAGGCAAGCTCACCACTTTGAGCTACAGAAAATATAGTGATTTTCATGAATATATTAGAATAGTGTTAAATAAACAATATTCGGAACATTATTTAGGTTTGTAAAGTTTTTAGTGAGCTTCCAATAGAGTATTGGCTTGCACATCTGTGCCAGCAGTCATAATAAACGAAATCAAAATATATCTAGTTGTATTAATTTAGCGTGTAAACATATACCATCTTTATTCAAAAGAGAGTTTCTCCTTTCTGTACCCTGAAACGCTAGGAACGCAACGACGAAATATCATCAGAGAGATTACAGAAAACAAAGCTAAGTCAAAATACCAATCTTTTTACTGATAGCGTCTCAGATAAGCTTTTAATGGTATTTACCACTTTTCTTTTGATCATGCCAATTGAAGTCCTTTCGAGAAAAAAAACACAGCACATTATCCTCGTTTTTGTTCTGTTCTTGTGTAAACAAAAGGAATGAAGTATGTGAAACCATCGAAATTAATCAAAATATGAGCTTCTAATTCTTCACACAAAAAAGGAAAAATAGAATATTTCATCGTCTCCAAGTCTGGCATCTCTAAAAACCCAAAAGTAATTTCCCTAGTCTTCCTCGTGTTATTTCATTTTCCGTCGATGTTGCACTAAAATACAATTATACAGTACAATTTAAATCACCACAAAAAAGGAGCACCTTGACACAATATACAAAATATTTATCACATAAATATCTATTTTAAATGTGTTTCCCTCTTCTTTTAGGATTGCCATCTTGTGGGGCGAAGGCATGTGTATCCCAGGGACCCCTGGAATTGTGTCGCTAAGATTCTTGTACTTGTGATAGTCATCCATGTCTGGGAGGTTAAAGGGGGGGGGCAGAAGAAAAGCAGCCTCCTGTTCTTTCAGATAAGGATTGTGTTCAAAGATGTTGAGGGCACTCAGTAGGACGCTTTAGACCAATTATGCCAATTCTAAACCTTCAAAATACAACCAAGCGTGCCATTCATTTTCGGGTAAGCCGTGAGAGAAATGGCCAAGAGAGGTATCAGCATAATTAGCATTAATGAAATTCATTGGACAGGAAATGGAAGATTCTGATTTTGAGAGCCGAGAATCATAATTCACTGCTGAAGAGTTCATGGCGATCACAGATCTAAAAGAAGATGAAACTAATAAAAAGAACGAGGCATTGGAAGACATTTCCAAATTTTTGACGTGCGCGGAAAAAGGTTGGTATTAATGGAAGATTATGAGCTTGAAATCTTTCAAAGAAGAAGGAACAGGAGAAGAATGCTCTTTGGAACAATTTTCATGGAAGTATCTGTAGAATAAAGAATTCGATGCAACATCAAAGGGATGAAAAAAGAAAATAGATATGAGTAATCTGAAGAAGTCTGACGATGTTTTCAATATGACCCAAAACACGAAAGAGAAAAGTGAAAGAGTAAGCAAAAGCTCCAGGCTATTGACATCAAATTGGCTTTAAATGGGCAGTTTTGAAGAAAAACTAGTCTCATTTCAAACAAGGTGTGATGTCAATATGAAAATGCCAAATATTCAATCCATGAATTTCATTGGTTGTCTAAAATAGTCTAGAATGTGTCACATGCATCACTTGCACACAAAGAAATAGCCATGTGCTTCAAAATCATCTTAGGAGAATTGTAGTAAATTAAAGTTTTAGCGACCACTTTTCTATTGATGATCTTACAAAACTGGGCCCAATCACTTCAAGCATCAAATCAAACGTACTAAATTATATTTCTACATTAAACACTTGATCATTGGAGTCACACCAAATATGTCTTGAGAGTAAATCAACAGGAGAAGGTAACACTCTGTGCTCACAATAATGTAGACATTAAAATTTCACAAGCTTTGCTGAAATAGTTTCTCTTTGAAATATCGTCTATCATCCATCCTTATAACATGGCCAACCTTTTTCAATTGTTTCTGCATTACCCTTTAGTAGAAACAGCATTAAGCTGAGCAAGTTAACATGACAAAAACAAGAAGAAAAGAAAACAGAAAAAAAGCAACAAAGAAATATACCAGCAAACCCTTTGACCAATCAGCCTGTAGAACATTTCTAGTATTGACCATAATGCCTTGTGATCACATCCAGTCGTGGAAAAGGCTTCAGAAGTCAACCTGTTGGAAAAGGAATCAGAGTTCCTGCAGCAATCTGAATGAAGATAAAGTGCTATAAAAATCGTTCAAATATCATTGTTGGAAAAATAAGAAGCCCAGACGGGTTACAGACGCGTCAAGTAGATTGACGATTGTCAAAGGGGATTATTAAAATAATGAAGAAGGAAAGTATTGAATTAATAGTTACATGTCAACACAAGGTCTATCAATTTTTTTTTTCAAAATTTCTGATAATTAAGTTGAAGCTTAGTAGATTCGAAAAATTGTTGCAAACATTAACATCTTGAGAATGATCAATGAGTCAATCAATCAATCAATCAATACAAAGAAACAGGATCCGTCAAGACAAGGTGGGAGGTCAGGTTGGACAATGATGAGAAACAATATTGAAATTAAGGTTCCAAATTTGGTTGGGTTTACAAAAATCAATGAACAAGAACATCTTTCAAATGCCTCTTTATCCGAAATAATATTTATAAGGGGATTAGAGAAATCAGGATAACCATTCTTCTTCTTGTGTCATCTGACATTCTAACGTTGGCGATTAAAACAGTCCTCTGTTGGGAGAAGTTCATCAACTGTCAGATCTACAGTTAACATTAGTTTGAAACCATCCATTTATTTGTACACCCCATCCTCAAAATCGTTACCTGCATAGATAGTCAGGGGGTGAAAACAGACGTTAGAAACATCTGTCAGGCAGTGTCTGTAACTTGAAATAATCTATTAACAATCAAAAGTTACAGGATATCCTCTGCCATGTCAACCTTTGTCCTACCTAGCCTATAATGTAATAGATGGTATGGCCATTGTCTTTTTCACAAAGAGGTAAGTGTTTTGCATCCAATTTGGGAAAGGGTGTCAAGTGTACCAGGCACAAATTAATATATGTATGCTACAGCACCCGTTAGTTATACTCAAAGATAAACCCCCTTAAATCTGAAATACTCAATATCAAGATTTTCTGCATGCTTGATAAATAATTTGAAAATGAGGGTGTTTTCAAAAGGGCTGACAAGAAAAGAATATTAAATTAATTTTTGTAGGGGAGAATATCGAATGTGGCTTTGCTGTTTTTCAAGATACGAAATACAAAGTATACTAGACTTAACCTTAAGACATTAACCCATCCTAATGGTCGATCTTAAATTAGTCAAAAAATATCAGACTTGAATCAGCATCCGGCTTTCCTGTTAAATATCGACAAGAACTACTTTGAGTGGTAATAATTTGACAGATGTGGTTGCTACTGTGTGTGTTTTAGGGACATGGATAGATGGATAGATAGATTGATTGATAGGTGGATAGATAGATAGATAGATAGATAGATAGATAAATAAATAAATAGATAGATAGATAGATAGATACATAGATAGATAGATAGATAGATAGATAGATAGATAGATAGATACATACATACATACATACATACATACATACATACATACATACATACACACATAGATAGGTAGATAGATAGATAGATAGATAGATACATACATACATACATACATACATATATAGATAGATAGATAGATAGATAGATAAATAGATAGATAGATAGATAGATAGATAGATAGATGGATGGATAGATCGATCGATTGATAGGTAGATAGATAGATAGATAGATGATACATACATACATACATAGATAGATGGATAGATGGATAGATGGATAGATGGATAGATGGATAGATGGATAGATGGATAGATGGATAGATGGATAGATAGATAGATAGATGGTTAAATGGATGGATGAATGGATATATAACCCCCTCTTATTTAATCAACTGGGCCATTCTTGTGAGTTAAGAAAAGCAAATATCTCTTTCAATGTTACCATTTGTTTTCCTTTGTTTTGATGACAACAAAATATAATTATAAACAATGACATGTGTTGCATCACTCTGTCCAAAATCCATCATTTCATAATACGTTTTAAACTTCGGTCTATTACCGTTAGTTCATACCATTACAAGACTTTAATTATACCATTAAATTTGACATCATTTGGGTAATTATTAATCCATGGATTATTTCACCTTACATTATTTTAGCTCTCATTAAAAATGACGTCAAATTGTTATGCAAGTAAACGAGTATTTCTCCTCTGTTTTTTTTCTGCGTCATTACCTCGTTATTTTTTTAAAAAAAGCATTTTTTATGGACTCTGTGGAAGTAAATGATTTAATATATTTATTTTTGTATGTATTATTTCTTTGATGATTGATATTCACATCTTTGAATATACGGACAGGCGGAAAAGGATTATGATAACTAAATTCGAAAAAGCGTAGGAGGCATCTCCCTTCACTGCCTTTTGCATTTTTTTTCTCTTCTCTCGGACGGCATTGTTTTACTTCAGCGTAATTATAGTCCAAACTCGACGGCGATTTTCATTGCAGATAAATTTTTATTACACAAGACAGGTACACTGAAATCTCCCAGTGAGCTTTGGATGGAGGTCACAGCAGGGTTTTTCATCCCCTGTGAACCTGGTATAATGAAATCAAATATTTTGTGTTATGGGTTAAATACAAAAGAATATTTTACCTTGCAGGCAAATTTTGACTGTTCTGGAAGGAAACCGTTCTGAAAATGTGTTCTAATTTTTTTGCTTGTCCTGTTATACTGTGCCAAATGATTTGTTTACTTTCTTTCTCTGTTAATTCTCAGGAGATACCCAGTTTAAGGGTTTTTTGGGGTTGTTTTTTTTAGTTTTAACGTCATTTTCCCCCAGCAATTGGGGCTCAGACGGTGCCCTTCAGAGGGACTTTGATTTGGCAATGAGGAATGTCTTGGCCGATGCTTTTCCTGACGCAAACCAATGGCTTTTTTTTTCTTTGTAAGGTTCCAAATTCTCCTCGCCAGCTCGGGGAATCGAACCCGGAACTCTTGGTTACTGTGCAGTTGCCCTAACCATTAAGTCACGTCTCCTTGTAACCAGTTGAAGTTGGAGTATTTCAAAGAGAAGTTCACTGGTGGGTCATTTAAGCCAAAAAGACCGTGTTCTCCACACTTTTTAATAGTCACTTTATTTCTTTTTATAATAAGGCAGGAGCATTGCGTTAAAATATTCCTTTTGAATACCAAAATAAAGTTAGACCATGCGCATGGAATACCTTAGAACGTAAAAACCTTTGATACTGGTCTTTGGATAAACACTTTTGAAACAAATACTTAATTCTAATTTGTGGGGAAAGGGTAGTTCACCCACCAGTTAACCATTTTAAAAAAAGCGGTAGGCAAACTTAAAGGGCTGCCTGGCCACTTGGCCATGCAGAACCTGAGCTTAAAAAGGCCCAATTGTTTAAGAGTTAACATCATCTGTTTCTTCAAATGTTAACTCCAAGTTAACATCCTGTGGATCTTAATATGACAGGACTCTCCAGCCGGGTCTGGCTAGTCTGTCTCATGCAAAACGGACTTGTCATTTGGAACAACTTTTACACAGCACAGTTGTTCACATGGTGAAAAAAAAGTTGCCTGCCACGTATCTTAAAGACAAAGATTTTACTTCCAAGGGTGTATTCAGGTAACCAGGTAAATGGATTAAAGAAAAAATTCGGAGAACTTGATCAGATCTCTATTCCAATTCCCACTTTTAAAAATGTCTACCTTTGTGACGTTTCAAAATATCGAGATTTCAAACTTATGGAACTCTCCAAAAATGCCAGCTCGGAAGCTGCCAACTGCAAGTCCTTTTGTTTATTTTGGAAATCATTGATTTGAGCAACGAAATTGCAAAGGAAACCATTTTTATTTCATATCACGGTAATACAGTCCATCGAATATGACTAGTTCCAAGATTGCAAAGTATTAAATACATGGAAGCAAAATGTTATGATTTTTCGAAGGATATTTCGAACATTTTATCTTATTCTCACCTTAATGTCACCAAGTTTTCGAGTAGTGAAATACAGAGTCCAGTTGCAAAGGCTATGGGAGACAATCCTAAAGGGAATTTAAAAAAGTATATTATGTGAAAAATTGCAATTTTTTTGAGGCCTTTCGACTTACGTTCATTGCTGCAGGGAAACGTTTCGAGTGAAAGGCTTCTTGAAAACATAACTGTTATGCTTTATTATTACCGATAACTTAAATGTTATTGAGGACTGCGTTCTGAATGTATCCTTGATATTCAAAACAGTTGGTTTATCATCAATGCTTACAAACAGTTAACAAACAGATCATTTTATCAATGGATCATCTTATAAATGAACGGGTAGATAAATCCATCCCGTTTCCAGCGGACCGTTTTATGCAAAAATTGTCTTCAAATCGAGCCATCATATATTGAAACCAGTTTGTAAACGACCAGTTTCATATGTGGACAATTTTATAAGTTAGACGTTTCGTTTATGGACGATCTTGTAAGCGAACCGTTTCATAAACGGACCGTTATGTGAACAGACCGTTTGATATAGGGGCAATCTTGTGAACGAACAGTTTCATATAAGGTCCATTTTGTAATCGAGGCGTTCCGTACAACGACCATCTTGTAAATGATCCGTTTTTTATAAAATCCATACTGTAAGCGAACCGTTTTATAAACGGACCATTTTGCAAACGGACCGTTTTGTAAACGGACCGTTTCAAAAAGCAGCAATCTTGTAGAAAAACAGTTTCATAAAGATACCATACACGAGGCTTTTCATACACAAACCATTTTTTAAACGAACTGGTTCATGACTTGATTTCTTTCTGAAAAGGCAAAGTGGGTCACAAAATCAAGTAGATTGTTACAAGATGAGAGACAATGTGAAACAGAAGCAATCGCTTCTGTTGTAGAAAGAAAATATTAACAAGGGAAGATTTCGTTTCCTTCAAAACATATTTGTTTCAATAATTTGTTATGTGAATTTGAAATGGTTTTATCTTTGAGGGAAATCAATGTTGGCGTAAGAAAGTCTTGTCATAGGATGTAATGTTTGTACCATGACTTTGTAAGTTCCAAAGAGGTTCCATCATTTCCTGTTTTTTTCCCAAATTTGATCTAACCAAAGGTAATAAATAATGTAGACATTAAACGTATTATCGTTTACTACTTGTTCCGGACATTAACACTGATATCAAACGCGTCAGGTAAATGGGATCGTAAAGGCAAAAAAGAGTTTCCTGTTTCTAATCTGTTATCCTGGTAGGGACCTCTTAAAGAATTTGATAGTTTTGTCCTTGTTCATCTGATTGTCTGTTTTAAAATATGAAGTCTAAAAAATCATAACTTTTTTTTATTACCATCAATGTAATATAATATAATATAATATAATATAATATAATATAATATAATATAATATAATATAATATAATATAATATAATATAATATAATATAATATAATATAATATAATATAATATAATATAATATAATATAATATAATATAATATAATATAATATAATATAATATAATATAATATAATATAATATAATATAATATAATATAATATAATATAATATAATATAATATAATATAATATAATATAATATAATATAATATAATATAATATAATATAATATAATATAATATAATATAATATAATATAATATAATATAATATAATATAATATAATATAATATAATATAATATAATATAATATAATATAATATAATATAATATAATATAATATAATATAATATAATATAATATAATATAATATAATATAATATAATATAATATAATATAATATAATATAATATAATATAATATAATATAATATAATATAATATAATATAATATAATATAATATAATATAATATAATATAATATAATATAATATAATATAATATAATATAATATAATATAATATAATATAATATAATATAATATAATATAATATAATATAATATAATATAATATAATATAATATAATATAATATAATATAATATAATATAATATAATATAATATAATATAATATAATATAATATAATATAATATAATATAATATAATATAATATAATATAATATAATATAATATAATATAATATAATATAATATAATATAATATAACATAACATAATATGTTACAATTAAAATCACGCTGATTTACATTAAAGGCCTATTTCCCTAGGACATGGAATAAGGCAGATCATATTTTATCCCGGACGGAAAATTGAGATGTCCGACGACAAACAGCCTTTTTTGTGACTGCTGAATGAAAGCTCATACAGAAACTTTGTTGGAAGCGAAGAAACACAATATAAATTGCTTTTAATCTTCATAAGTTTTAAAGCAGATGTTTTCTTTACCAAATATTTTAAACTGCTTGAAGCCTTAAATGGATTTGATATTTCGAAATCGATGGTTAACTAAAACAAAAACTCAAAATTAACAATTTTGGTAAATAGCTTTTCTCCGTTATTGTGGTTGTTTCATTTCAAACGGCGATGAGGGTATTCCAGTGTAGTTTTATTGGCATCTCTACATATGCAACAGCTAGATCATCTCCACAAAGAAATTTCGGAGATGATCTTCCTGCTGGTATCTCAGCAACGATCAAAACAAGACAAGTAGACAAAGGACAAGGTCATGAAATTGATACCTGGGGAAGCATGGTACATCTATTTGATGAGAAACGAAGAGCTGCTTCCCAAGAGGTATTTATCTGTTCTTGCCCACATTTTTTATGTTAAGAACAATACAAGGCATAACATCATCAAGTATATGCAACTGTGATGGAAGAACAACAAAGGAAAGATAGTTAAAAGAAAAGATGAGTTGACCTTAGAATTTATAAGATTTAAGTCTTATGGTGGAGGAAGGCACTTAGAAACCAAAACAATTCCTCGATGTAGCCCAATGAAGAATGGTACTAGTCATAGAAAGATTTATTATAAGGAGGCAAAAGAACTACATTTTAATGAGAAGGTCGAGAGAAATGAGTCAAGTAAGATGCAAACAAACGATCTCATACCAACAAGAAAAACACATCAGAACACTTCTCATAATAATATGGAAAACTAAGACTAGCCTTAGTTTGTTAACGAGAAAAAAGGTTTACGAGTAGTAACAACATTTTGAAATAAAGGCGTTCTTGGTAAGTTCTCCCAGGTCGCTTTCAAAACCCATTGATTGAACCTAAGGCTGTTTTAAAACACAGTCCATAGTTTGCACCTTGCATGATCACTGTATGGATCCTTTGTTCTCATCTTGTGTCATGAGATTAGGTTACTCAACTTTGCATCGTACTGTACTCAGGGAACATTGTCAAACTCTAGTAAGCCAATGGTAGATTGGACCCATTTCCAGGTAAAACTGATGTTTCTCTAGCTTTGCTTGAGGTATAGTAAGTGAAATTATAGGCATTATGGTAAGTATCTTGCTCTGTTTTCTTCCAGTATTTATAGTGTGATTGCTAATCATTTGTTACACGCCTGTCTATCTTGTGCCTTTTCCAATACATATTGTATAAACATTTACAAATACACACACACATCTATATATATCTCTCTCTACATCTATCTATATCTATATCTATACATATAGATGTATAGATATACATGTACATATAAATTTGCATCTGTAATCCTGAATATCAACCATAGTTTTCTAATGAAAGTCTTGTAGTACACTAGTGTTGACAGAAAATTGAAGTATTTTTAACCAACATGAGTATAAAATATTCGACTAGTTCGCACAATTTTGCTCCGTCAAAACTAAAAATAAATTTAAAAAAAGTTAAAACCATCAGAAAGGAAAAAGCTATAAGCTTTTTTTTCTGACGGTTTATTTATCATTCATGAGTCGTAAGCTTTTTTCCGAGCTCAGAAAAGCTTACTACTCACGACATGATAAATATCTTACATCCATGCTTAGATCTCTTCCGAATCACAAGCGTTTTCATTATGAAATGGCAAACCAGCTCACAAGTCCTAATCCCCCAAGAGAATTAATATCTACGATTATTAATCTAATATGAAGCGGGGATGTGTGTGTATGTGTGTGGTCTACCATACATACAAACTTTGATGATGACGACATTCATCAAAATACATGAAGCAGACACAGTACAGTCACCACATGAGGTAGAGAATAATTTCTGTAAAATCGAATTGCTTATTTTCTTGGTGTTGCTGATAGAATGCCTAATGGGGCAACTCTGATTTTGTATTTGGTGGTATGTGGAGTGTGGGAGAGTGACATTGGGAAACAAGGAAGACTTGACTAGTATATCTTTAAGGTTTTTACTCCTCCTAAAGGGCAAGAAAGAAATTAAGGATAAACATCTTTTAAATTTTGGTAGTCTGCTATAATTTTGTTATAATTTGATGAAATGATATTGTTGGTAACAACGAATTTCCTGTGCCAGTTTAACACAAAATGGTAGGCGATTTTGAGCAATATTTGTGGTTTTCTTTACCTCCAAAAACCTACACTTGTCAACTGATAAAAATTTTTCAACAGTTTTGAGTAGACATTTTTGACAGTAAGCTCATTGTTTGAAATGGTTAACAAAGGATTTTGCATGACTCCAATGGTCTAACGAATTGATGCTTAACACGTTGTAGCAAGAAAGACTTTGAAGTAACATAGGACGTTTGCCATCAATGATTTCTCTTTTCAGTATACCTTAATAAGAAGCAACTTAAAGTAAATTCTTTAGCGATTTCTTTCTTAGGATTAATATGTATGATGTTCATAATGTAATATAAATAATGTTTACTCATACATATATATATATATATATGTATATGAAAATTTGAGTGATGAAATTACAAATGCCAACGAAATATTCACATGACAGGTGTTAATAGATATTCCGGTTTATCTATCTATCTATCTATCTATCTATCTATCTATCTATCTATCCATCTATCTATCTATCTATCTATCGATCTATCTATCTATCCATCCATCTGTCTATCTATCTATCTATCTATCTATCTATCTATCTATCTATCTAACTATCTATTTATTTATTTATTTATCTATCCATCTATCGATCGATCTATCTATCCGTCCATCTATCTATCTATCTATCTATCTATCTATCTATCTATCTATCTATCTAT